>JAASFU010000162.1:0-39482 GCA_023333955.1 Globisporangium paroecandrum
AACTCGATGCTTGACCGATGTTTGGCAGTTGTTAGAAGCAAAGGAACCAAGATTGCTTATTAGGCAGTCGGTGTAATGCTTTACGAGCAATAAACATCACGCATTCGCCCCCAAATGGCTGAATCTTGCGCTGTCCCTATCATTTTGTCGCCCTCTATAAACTTATATCTGCCGTTCCTGTGGCTCTAAGAAATCAAATCGAGCTGCGATTTCACCACGAGATTGTTCTAATGACGTTCTCTAACATACTAAAAAATCTCGTCCGGAAACGCAAAACTCGAAAAAAAATCCACATAATTCAATTTTTTTTGCTGTCCTTAACTTTTTGACGTGCACTGTATCCGCATAATTTGCATTGCCTTTCAAAACACATATCGATTTGCACCAATTTTGACGTAACTTATTGGGAGTGACATCTGTATACCAATATATTAAGCATTTTAAAAAGGGTTTTGAAAGCAGTCCCCCGAAGCAAGATGTTTTGACTGACCAGGAATGATGGTAGCTGGTACACATGGCGTTTGATGGCGTTTGATGGCGTTTGATGGCGAAGAGCTCCAACCGAAATGATGGCCACAGACACCAAACACACACAGCACAGCACAGCACAGCACAGCATGGAACTCGTCAACGCGAACACGCTGGCGCCGTGGGATGGCTCGCAGATCCCGTCGCAGCAGGGCAAAGTGGCGATCGTGACCGGCGCGAACTCGGGCATCGGCTTTGAAACCGCCAAGAAGCTCGCCGAACGTCACGCGATCGTCGTGCTCGCGTGTCGGAGCGAAGAGAGAGGCAGGCAGGCGCAGCGTGACATCCTGCAGCATGTTGAGAAGCAGCGGAGCTCGCTAAGCGCTACTGAGAGAGAGAAGCTGGCGCCGCCGCAGGTCGAGTTCATGCGTCTGGACGTCGGCAGCCTCGCGAGCGTCGAGGCGTTCGCAGACGAGTTCCGCGCGAACTTCAACCACGTGGACTTGCTGATCAACAACGCCGGCGTGGCATTACCATCACAAAAGCTTACGGAAGACGGCATCGACAGTCAGTTCGGCATCAACCACATCGGCCACTTCTACCTGACGAAGCTGCTCTTCGACCTGCTGGAGAAGTCGCCGTCGGCGCGCGTCGTGAACATTAGTAGCTTGGCGCATCGTCGCGCCATAATGGAGTTTAATGAGCATGGTCACCTGGTTGTTGAGAGCGGGTACCGCATCTCGAAGCTCGCGAATCTCATGTTCACGTACGAGCTGGAGCGCCGACTGCGCGCGAGTCGCATCGACAACGTGATCGCCGTGGCAGCGCACCCGGGGCTCTCCAACACCAACATCATCGCCAAGTTCATTGTGAACCACGTGCCGCGTATCTTCCACTGGTTCGCGTTCAAGCTCACGGTGGTGCTACCAGTGCAGAGTGCTGAGATGGGAGCATTGCCCACGTTGTACGCGGCGACGGAGGAGAGCGTGCAGGGCATGGAGTACTTTGGACCGCACCGCTGGTGCCGCTGGGGGTACCCCGTGCGCGAGCTCTCGTCGGTCGACAGCTACAACGAAGAGAAGGCCAAGAAGCTCTGGACGCGCAGCGAAGAGCTCACCAAGTGCAAGTTTGAGCTATGAGTATAGCACCAAATGTGATCCCAGGACTGGAAGGTTGAATCTGTCAGTTGTTAACACGTACAAAACGCAAATCGAGGGTCTTTTCATTTACTTTGTACAAAGTACCTGCTTTCGGCAAGAATCGCCAAAATGGCTGCAAAACACGCTATCCATAAACAGGAGTCGATGCTTCTGTATGCACAGACAGGTCACAGCAGCTTGATGGGAGCAAAAACCGCCAGTACTTTTACTCTTGCGTATATTGTATTATTATAAGCGCAAGAGGCTATGGGAAGCCGCAGAAGCGCATTCGCGAACGCGTGGCGAGGAGCGCAAGTGTATTTGGTCGTGAGCATGGCATCCATCACCGCCGCCGTCACTAGCGTCAGCAGCAGCAGACAGACACCGTGGGACGGCTCGCAGATCCCATCCCAACAAGGCAAAGTGGCGATCGTGACAGGTGCGAACGCCGGTATCGGCTTTGAAGCCGCCAAGAAGCTCGCCGAACGTCACGCGATCGTCGTGCTCGCGTGCCGCAATGAAGCACTCGGCAAGCAGGCACAGCACGAGATCCTGCAGCATACTGAAACGCAGAGACGCTTGCTGACGAGCGACGAGGGCGCCAAGCTGGCGCCGCCGCAGGTCGAGTTCATGCATCTGGACCTGGGGTCTCTCGCGAGCGTCGAGGCTTTTGCGGACGAGTTCCGCGCGAACTTTAATCGCTTGGACCTGCTGATCAACAACGCTGGTGTGGCAGCCCCGGCCCAGAAGCGCACACAGGACGGACTCGAGAGTCAGTTCGGCATCAACCACATCGGCCACTTCTACCTGACGAAGCTGCTCTTCGACCTGCTGGAGAAATCTCCCTCGGCGCGTGTCGTGAACGTCAGCAGTCGCGCACATCGCCGCGGAGTCATGGAGTTTGATACGCAGGGGCATCTCGTTGGAGAGAGTGGCTACGCGGTCTCCAAGCTCTCAAACCTACTGTTCACATACGAATTGGAGCGCCGTCTGCGCGCGAGCCGCATTGACAACGTGATTTCCGTGGCAGCGCATCCAGGCTGGGCGAGCACGTCGATCATCGAGAAGTTCCTGAGCGACAACGTGCCGCGCATCTTCCACTGGTTCGCGTACGGACTTGTAAAGCTACTGCCCGTGCAGAGCCCGGCAAACGGAGCGTTACCGACGCTGTACGCCGCGACCGCAGAGGACGTGCAGGGCATGGAGTTCTTTGGTCCGCAGCACTGGGGGGTCACGGGCTTCCCCGTGCGCGAGGTCTCGTCACTCGACAGTTACAACAAAGAGAAGGCCAAGAAGCTCTGGTCGCTCAGCGAGGAGCTCACCAAGTGCAAGTTCGAGCTCTGAGAGCCAGTCGTTTTTCGAGGCAATGAAGCACTTGAGAGTGAATGTATTATGTGTGACTTGGTAGATAGTGTCCGTTACAAGGAGTTCTCATGAATAATACATGGGGCATGCGTGTCAAAGTGATCAAGTGATCAAGTGATTCCCTCCAATGACCGAAATCAAGCCATTTCCAAGCCATTTCTCGAATAGCCATGACCAGCGGCTCTTTTATTTCGCTCTTTCTCCACAGGTGGACAAGTGTGTGTGATTCCGTCACCCACCTCATTTGGAAGAACGAAGCCAACGAGAGAACGAGACAAGAAGAAGAACGAGAAGAAAGCATGTTCGCTGCGCTGTGGGGACGACGCGAAGAGCCCTGGGACGACTCGCAGATGCTGTCGCAGCGGGGCAAAGTGGCGCTCGTGACCGGCGCGAACTCGGGCATCGGCTTTGAAGCCGCCAAGAAGCTCGCGGAGCACGGCGCGACCGTCGTGCTCGCGTGTCGGAGCGGGGCGCGCGGCAAAGAAGCCAAGGCGCGGATTACGCAGTATTTGCAACAATATCAGCAGCAGCAACAAGGACTTGGTGACGATGATGACGACGACCATTATGCTGTCGGCTCGGTGGAGTTCATGCAGGTGGACATGGGCGAGCTCGCGAGCATCTTCCGGTTCGCCAAGCGGTTCCGCGAGCGCTTCGATAGGCTCGACCTGCTGCTCAACAACGCGGGCGTGTCGATGCCCTCACAGAAGCGCACGTTGGATGGACTGGAGAGCCAATTCGGCATCAACCACATCGGTGCGTTCTACCTCACGCGGCTGCTCTTCGACGTGCTCAAGAAGTCCCCGGCGGCGCGCGTCGTGGCCGTGAGCAGCATCGCGCACCGGTCGGCGAAGCTGGACTTCAAAACGATCGCGACGGGCGAGAACGCGTCGTCGTGGGCAGACTTCCCAGGGTACGCGAACTCCAAGATGGCGAACTTGCTGTTCACGTACGAGCTGGACCGGCGCCTGAAGAAGAAGGGCATCCGCAACGTCAAGGCGGTCGCCGCGCACCCGGGACTCACGCACACGGCGATCTTCGCCAAGTACATCATTGACTGGATGCTGCCACGCTTTTTGCAGTGGCTGCTGCTCAAGCTCCTCTTCGCGCTGCCGTTCAACAGTGTGGAGATGGGCGTGCTCCCCATCTTGTACGCCGCGACGGTCGAGCGCGTCGAGAGCGGCGAGTACTACGGCCCGAACCGCTTTGGCGGGCGGCGCGGGTATCCAGCGCGCGAGATCTCGACCCCGGCGAGCTATTCGGAAGCGGACGCCGTGAAGCTGTGGACGCTGAGTGAGGAGATCGTCGAAGGCCGGTTCGACGTTCGGTAGAAAAACATACATATCATCAAGTCTTTTTTGAAACTGAGTTCGTGTACCCCCATGCTTGAAGCGGAGCCCTCGCTGATCTGGAATTGACAGGCGTGTGAAAACAAAAACAAATCACGAGCCTTCTACGATCGATGCTCTAGCAGCACAACTCCGGTAGATCGATGCTAACAATCGCAACGGAGACCCCTCAGCAGTGGGGTCACCAGGGTGCGGGGAATCTAACTAGCGGATCCAGAAACACATAGAAAACGGCACCGGGTGTTTAGATTGAATCCCCAAACGATTCATGCAAGCGCACTGCGAGGCCTGGTGGATCCTCAGCACAGGAAGCAGAGCAGGATGCAGCGCAGTCTGTAGTCTCGCGGGCTTCTCGAATGATAGGCTTGTGTGGGTACTCGACACTGTGGTCAGCTCCCTTTTGATAATGTCAAATAGTGACAATTTGGTATTATCAAAAGGGAGCTAACCTACACAAAGCGGCATCACCGGAGACGATAAGGTGGTCCACCTAAGAATGGGACCGCTTGAGCCGTTTCACGCCGCCTGCGACATGTCGATTCGTCGGCCACGCATTTCAGACGTTTACAAGAAAATGTGACTTGTGAGAGCTCCAAATGGCCGCAATCGAGCAAGAACAGAGCAGGGCAGAACCCCACGTTCGTTTTCCATTACCACAAGCAGGCAGAGCAGCATGGCTGTCACCTGCACCGCCACTACCACCACCAGTAGCAGCTCTAGCAGCAGCTCTATAGCACCACCACCGCACGACGAGACCGCGCTGATTGCGTACCGAGCGCACTGGGACGTCTCGCAGATCCCGTCGCTCGCGGGCAGGATCGCGATCGTCACGGGCGCCAACTCGGGCATCGGCTTCCAGACGGCGCTCGAGCTCGCGCGCAACGGCGCGCACGTTGTGCTTGCATGCCGCAGTGGACCGCGCGGCACGAAGGCGCAGCAGGACATTGAGGCCGCGATCGCAGCAGACGCAGAGGCTGGCACACTCGAGTTCATGCAGATGAACCTGAGTCGCCTTGAGAGCGTGCACGGCTTCGTACAGGCGTTCAAGAAGAAGTTCGACCGCGTCGAGATCCTCGTGAACAATGCCGGGCTCATGTGCCCAGCGCAGACGCACACTACAGCGGGGCTCGAGACGCAGTTCGCTGTCAACCACCTGGGCCACTTCTACCTAACCCACCTGCTCTTCGACCTGCTCAAGAAGAGTCCGCAGCAGGCGCGCGTCGTGAACGTGAGCAGCGTGGCGCACTACCTGGGGAAGATCGATGTCCACACGCTCGCCAGGTCGACGCCGAACAAGTGGCTCCACTTTGACGAGTACAGCAACTCGAAGCTCGCGAATCTGCTGTTCACATACGAGTTCGACCGTCGCGTGGCTGCCGCGGGGCTCTCGGGCAAGATCATGACGGTATGCGCGCACCCGGGCATCACGTCGAGCGACTTGACCGGAAAGGTCGTGGAAGGGTACTTCCCGCGCTTCCTGCACGCTCCGCTGCGCAAGCTCCTGGAGTGGGCACCCGTGTTCCAGACAGCGGCGCAGGGTGCGCTGCCGAGCATCTTTGCGGCCACCGACCCGAGCGTACAGAGCGGGGACTTCTACGGCCCAGGCGGGTTCCTGAGCTGCTGGGGCAAGACGCCCGCGAAGGAGGCGTCAAGCGCGTCGAGCCACTCGCTGGAAGACGCCACGGCGCTCTGGAAGCTCAGCGAGGACATTGCGAACGTCACTTTCAGCGTGACGGCGTAGGTGCTGGTGATATAGTGAGGAAGTAGATAGGATGATGTGAATAAATACAGGCGGCGCTTTGCGTTTGTTATTAGATGGCAAAGAGTGGAGTGTCCATAAGCAAAGCTCGGGTGGAGAGCGGCTACTATATAAAGCGACAGGAAGCAAAGCAAGGCAGCGCAGTCGGAAGTCTCGCGGGCCTCTCTAATGGGCCTCACTCCCGTTGTGGGTACTCCGGCACTATGCGGAGGTTCATTCGCTTTTGCTAATGAGAAAATTGTCGTTATCGTCTTCAAGTCCACAAAGTGCTCAGTCCACCATTGACAACTATGGATTTCCAAAACAATTTGGACTAAACAGCGACATCGTGATGGCCAAGGTTGCAGTTTGGTCCAAATGTTGTAGCTTCTCAATGCTTGACGCGACTTCAGCAGAGTTCGTTTGAGGCAGCACTTTGCACGTATTCGCTGAGCTTTAGCTCTCTTGAATACGCCAGAAGATTCAACGAGCCACGTTTGAAAAAGACTTACTGAAAGAAACCCAAACAGCTCTACCTGCTGGTCAGTGTGTCGAGGTGAAGAATCCACATGGACTTTGCATGCAGTTTTTATTCCGATCATCACCCTTGCGTCGAGGGCGGCGTAGAAACCCCGAAAAACTCTCAACTTTGACATCGACCAAGAAAGTTTTTCCGGAATTTCATACAAATTTCAAGTCAAATCGGGAAATTCAGAATGGTCGTCCTTTGGAAAAGTACAAAATGTCCGCTTTTTATCCAAAGTTTAGAAGAAAGGGTCCAAGTCCAACCAAAGCCTTTTGCCTGGTTGATACTTTTGTACTAAAATATCCGATTAGGCAAATATCCCTTTTTTGGCAAATATGAGGGGATTGCGTCACCAAATGAAAGATTACGGCATATGAAATCGATTTGCAAAGCTCGCCTCCCATTGGCTCAAATGGGAGCAAAATCTTGCTCTTCCTAACTAAAAAATATGCTGCATGGTGGTTCGTCTCATGTGTCGCCCCGCCGCTCCCTCCCTGTTGTTGAACGGCCACCACCTCAGCCTTTTGCGTCGATCGATCTTTTGCTCCAGCAGCACAAACAGAACCGAAAACCCCACCAAGCGCACATACCAACAGCAGCAGCAACCAGACCAGAAGCAGGCGAACATGACCGGCGACATCAAGAAGAACGCGCTCGCGGCGCTGAGCTCGCGCAAGCTGGACGGATCAGGCCTGCGCATGGCCATCGTGCACGCCAAGTGGAACGCCGAGATCATCGACGCGCTGGTGTCCGGCGCTAAGAAGGAGCTGCTCAAGGCCGGCGTGGCCGAGCACGACATCGTGGTGCTCGAGGTGTCGGGCTCGTACGAGCTGCCGTTCGCGGCGAGCCGCGTGATCGCGTCGCAGAAGATCGACGCCGTGATCTGCGTGGGCTGCCTGATCAAGGGCGACACGATGCACTTTGAGTACATCTGCGAGGCCGTGTCGCAGGGCATCATGCGTGTGCAGCTGGACACGCAGGTGCCGGTGATGTTCGGCGTGCTCACGGTGCTCACGGAGCAGCAGGCGAAGGACCGCGCGGGTTTGTCGAACAAGGGCCACAACCACGGCGTGGAGTGGGCGCAGACCGCGATCGAGATGGCGCGTCTCCGCGAGATCACGCGCGCCGGTGGCTGCCCGATGCGTCCGCGCGAGAAGAGCCCGCACCACGACCTCACGTCCTGCCCGTTCTTCACGGTCTCGGCCTGGCTGCATGTGGGCACGATCTCGCTCCTGGGGCTCGCCGCCGCCGCCGCCTTCAAGAAGTTCACGTAAGCTCCAACGAATGCAGTCAAGCGAATGCTTTAGCGTGAGGCAAACAAAGAGATAAGGGAGTATGCTCTCTAACAGCTCGCTACACACACAAAGATAATGTACATTTTATCGATTATAAAACCTTGCGCATTCGAGGATTCCTATTCTCTGGTGCATTGCTGTGTGGTGTCGTGTCTTTCCGTCACCATCACACTTTGAGTGCTGCTGAAGCAGGAGCAGTGGTTACACGAGGGCGCTATGGATAGACCGCTATAATGACAGCGTGTATGAGCTACTCCTAAGAATCTCATTAGAAGCCGATGCGCACTTTGCTCACGGGCGCGGCCATGCGCACGCTGGAGCTGCTGCCGGCGCTCCGCTGAGAGGACGCATTACTGCCCACGCTCTTCATCGACCGGTCGCTGTTGAGTCAGAAAGGCAGGTAGGTTAATTGTTGTTTAGCACAGCCACACACACACACACAACAGAAACTATGTTAGAAACCAGCGTTAGAAGCCACACAACATCACAACCTATCGGCTGCATGGGAAATACGCATCCAAATGGCTGCATGTAGCCATGTTGCCAACATCACAACGCACCTCTTGTCGCTGCGAGCAGACATGGGGCACGGCAGCCCATAGTCGCCGATCGCTGCCTGGCTCGCACGCGCTGCGGCCGTGCGTCCGGGCGGCATCGAGGGGATCAGCAGGCCGCTTTCGCGCACCGAGACGCCCAGTGAGTCGCTGATCTCCGGGAATTCGTTGGCCAGCTGGCCCAGCGTGTACAGCAGACTGCTGCTGATCTCCTTGAGGTTGTAGGCCTCCAGCAGGAGCTGCTCCTTGGGCTTTGAGGAGCTATTGGAAGAGCCGCTGGCCATGGTGAACTTGTAGTGCTCGCGCACCATCTTGTCGAGCTTCTTAACGACTTTGCCCCACTTGGTGCGCTCGCTCAGCACCTCCTTCTCCACGTGCGCGAACGCGCTCTCGAGCTGCTGCACGTTTTCTCTTGCAAACTGCTTCTGGGTATCAATCTCGCGCAGCCGGTTCACCTCGCTCTCGAGGTCCATCTCGATGCGCGTGAGCTCTTTCTTCTTCTTGAAGAACGCGTCCTCGGACTGCTTCACCTGGTCTTCGAGCGCCGCCATGCGCTGCGCGTCGTCGCCGCTGATGTCCGCGCGGTGGAAACTCTTGCGGTAGTCCGAGTTCTGGTCCTCGAGGTGCTGCAGTGTCTTTTTGAGCGCGCGCATCTCTTTCTCGGCGACGCGGATCTTGTCGTCCAGGTCGTCACCTTCGCGCTGCAGCTCGTCGCGCCTCTGCGCCGCTTTGATCACAAAGTACGCCTGGCTGCGCTCTTCACCGTTCGCATCCTCGCTGCCGTAGCCGCTCATCTTGCAGAGCGTCTCGAACTTCGCCTGAAGCTTGCGCACGCGGTTCTCACGCTCCGCGAGCTCGACCGAGACCTTGTGGCGCTCCTCGTCAATCGCCTTGTTGGTCGCGCGCTGGAGCTCGCGATGCATCGTGATCTCCTTCTTGCGCTCCTCCATGCTCTTCTTGAGCTGGAAGTCGCGGTTCTCAAGCGAGAACACTTCGTCGGTGCGCATATTGAGAATCTCCTTGAGACGCTTCACCTCGAGCGATTGCAGGTCGTGCTGCACGAGCATCTCCTCTTTCTCCTTGAGCGTCTGCTTGAGCGAATTGGCGCAGCTTTCGTTCGCGAGCTCAAACTCGGTGATCTTGGCCGCGATCTCCTCGCGCTGCTTCACGAGCGCCTTGCGCACGCGGTCCTGTGCGCGCTTCTCCTCGTCAAGCTTCTTGCACTGCGCCACGAGCATGTTCTCCTCGGCCCTGACGCGGTCGAGCTCCATCTGCAGCACCTGGATCTGGCTCTGCAGCACCTTGGTCTCCTCAGCACTGCGCTCGCCACTGGCGCGCGAGACCTTGCGCTCCATCTGCTGGATCTGGAACTCGCCGTTGTACACGAGCTCCTGTTGGCGCAGCGTCTGCTGGTCGAGCAGCTTGAGCTTCGTGCGCAGGTTCTGGATCGCGGCTTTCGAGCCCGAGATCTCGGCGATCAAGCCCGCCTCTTTCTGCCTCAGATTGAAAAGCTGTTGGCTCTTGCGGAACATGTGCTCCTTCTGCAGCGCGATCTCCTTCTCAATGCGCTTGAGATCGTTCTCCATGGCGCTCAGATCCTGCTCAGCCTCCCTCGCGAGCGTCTCGGCGTCCGCCGTCGAGTTCATGCACTTGTCCAGCGCCGCCTTCGTGGCTTTGTACCGCGCGCGCGCGCGGTCTCGAGCTCCTGCTTCATGTTCTCCAGGTGCTGGTCCTTGTTCGAGTTGGACGACCGCTGCTGGTTCAGGTGGGCCACGGCGCTCGCAAGCTGGTTCTTCAGGATCTCCACCTGGTCCTTGAACTCCTGTAGCCGCACCACGGTCTGCTGCAGGTCCTGCTGCACTCGGGACTGCTGGCGCTCCTTGCCACTGATCTTGGCCTGGGTCTCGTTGTTCTCTTGCTCCTGGAGCTTCAGTCGGTTCTTCTGCTTCATGAGCATGTCCTTCTTTGCCTGCAGCCCCTGTCGCGCGATCGTGTACTGCTCACTGGCAGCGGCAATCTCTTCGTCCCGACGCTTCATAGCTTCGATCGTGTCCTGCCATTGCTGTACGAGCTTCTGGCGCTCGTCGTGCAGCTGCCGAAATTCCTCGGCAGTCTTGTCCAGCTCGATCTGCTTCGCCTGGGTCTCGGTCGACTCGTCCTCCAGCGTGCGCTTGTGCTGCTGCAGCGTCCGCGTGAGCTTCTCGATCTCCAGGTTGAGCTCCTTGATCTTGCTCTCGTCGGCACGGCGATACCGCTCGAGCGCCATGGCGTCTTCTTCTTTTTGCTTGGCCGCCATGGCCCACTGCTCCATCTCATCCTGGTTCCAGTTCATCTGCATCTTGAACTTGTCCATCTCTTCGTTGCCTTTGAACAGGAAGTTCTGGATCGTGCTCAGCTTCGTCTCGAGGTCCGTGCACTCGGCGTCGATCTTGCGCATCTCCTGGTTGATGCGTCCGATCTCGCGCTCCGCGAGCTGCTTCATGTGCTCCTCGCTGCTCACCTCCTTCTGCTTAGCGTTGTGGAGCTCCTGGGTGTGCAGCAGCTCCTGCTTGACGTTCTTGAGGTGCTCAGTCATGATCTCCACGCGCGACTTGTTCTCCGTGATCTCGGCCTTGACCGTGTGGAAGAGCTTCTTCTTCACGCGGATCTTCTTGTGGAGCTCCTTGTTCTTCTCATCGGCGAAGAGCGGCAGGCCGTCGATGCCCGAGGGGATCGGGCGGGCTCCTGAGCCTCCACCTGCGCTGCTAACTTTCTGTGTGAAGCTGGTCAGTTCGTTTTCTCCGTCATCGTCGCTGTCGCCTTCATCCTCGTCGTCGTTCTGCTGACCGCGCTCTTTCCCATCGGCACGCCTCCAGCTGTAAGACGCAGGTCGCTGTTGCTGCTCGTCGTCGCCATCGTCTTCGTCAGCACCTTGCTCCTTAGCGCCAAATTTGCGCTTCCACGACGACACCTGCTCCGCTGCCTCTGTGCCTTCGTTATCGTCACCTTCATCGCGATCGCCAGCGTTGTTTGGATTGCCCTGCTCGTCGCCCCATCCAGAGCCTATCAGGCGTTTCTCGATGCCTCCTGCCATTGACGAGTTCTCTTCAAGCGATGCAGCAACGTTGGCGTCATCGACGGCATCGTCGGTACTTGACATGGCGCTGCGCTTCTCAGGCCGCTGGCTCTTCTACGCAGTGTTGGCGGATGCGCAGATAACACTGAAGAATGAAGGAAGGGAGTCAAAGCGAAGAGCAGAGCTCATGATGCGCTTGCTTGCACGCTTTTCTGGTAGAACTGCTATTCCCAGCAAGTGAAACCCCTTGGCGCTTGGAAAATGATTTGAAAGGCATTGACTCGCTTAAGTGCGACTCATGGATGCTTGATTAAGTGCGAAACTGAACTTTTGTGGGCGAGTGCAATAATGGTCATTTGCCAAAGCCGAAAAGCGTAAAATCACCAGAAACGAGGGCGCTCTTCACTTCAAGAACAGAGCTCCACGTACACCTCACGGCACGGACCCGAACCACGGATCATTGGGCATCAAGCATAGCGCTATCCACGTGCATATCTCACGTCAAGGCCAAGGCCAAGCGCGCGCTCGCGCCCTTCGACATCTGGCTCGAGCAGGAGCGCAATCACAACGTTGCTTGGTGCGACGCTTCGCTCCTCAAGATTTGCAGCGTGGTGCTGCTCCACGGAGCCGCTGGCTGCTTGGTGTGCTTGCGCGGAACTGTCGGTGTGCTTCAGTAGAAAGAGCAAGGAAAAACGGCCCGCTTCAGTTTTCCCATCTCGCTTTTCACGCAAGAGCTTTTTCGGAATCAAAAAGTGCTTCTGTGGTGCAAACTGAATTCACATGCACGCATTGCATTGGCCCTCGTCGCCTTGAGAAGCAGGTGGCAAAGGACCACCGCGCTTTGTCCTGCGCAATGCTCTGGTGGTGGGTGAAGTGGATGGATGGATGGATGGATGGATGGTGATAATCCTCTCCGATGTGTGAGCGAGCAAGCGAGCGGCCGCATTCCACACGGGCGTGCATGCAATCGCTTGCTTCTCTCACCCGACAAACATGCGCGATCTGGTGGTCTCGTTCGTATTTTCCCCAGCTCCAAATCCACCGCCTGGTTGAAGTTGCTCACTCTAGCCTACGCAGACTCGGCTATGCACATCCAAAATCGATCTCTGATTGGTTGAAATTCGCGAAACCGCAACCCATGACATCGACGCGTCACCGAATGAATCACAGCAACGCGGAACATCTGACGAGGTGCGCCGTGTCACCAACGCCATTGCGTCTCCACATTTAACAGCCAGCGCCCCTTCCGCCTGCTGCGCCACGAGCCTCATTCCGCAATTCGCCTCGCTCTGCTTGGATCTCTTCCACCAGTCCGTTCCGCCCCCTCCACATCCATCCCACAAGTCACAATGGCGCAGTCCGTGCTCAACGCCGACCAGATGAACGCACTGCGCGACCAAGAGCTCGAGGAGTGGAAGACACAGGAGCACGCCGCGGACCTCATGGTGCCGCTCATTGGCTTGCTCTACCGCCAGCGCAATGTGATCTCGGTCATGTTTGGCAAGGGTCTCGTGCACAAGAACAGCATCGACCTCGTGCGCTGCCACAACTTTGTGTGCAAGTACGTTGGCAAGCGCATGCGACCGAGCGACTCGGAGGTCGTGCTCTCGGCGCTCACGCAGTACGCGCCGAACGCGCGCGACATGCGCATCGACGTCGGCCGCACGTTCCTCATGGTCGAGGACCAGGTGCGTGACGCGCAGAGCACAACCTCGGAGCAGGAGCGCGACGCCAAGATCCGCGCGATCGGTGAGCTCTTGAATGACAAGATGGCGCACATCACACCACCGGAATCCGTGACTGGTAGCGCGATTGTCGCGATGCAAAAGCCGAGCGACGTGATCCTCTACGGCTTCGGCCGCATCGGTCGCCTGCTCGCGCGCTTGCTCATCGAGAAGAGCGGTCCGGGCGTGAAGCTCATGCTGCGTGCGATTGTCGTGCGCAGCGGCACGAAGGAGGACCTGGCGAAGCGTGCGAGCCTGCTGCGCCGCGACTCGGTGCACGGCCCATTCCACGGCACGATCCAGTTCAACGAAGAGGCGAACGCGATCATCGCGAACGGCAACCTCATCCAGATCATCTACTCGAACGGTCCGGACAAGTGCGACTACACCAAGTACGGCATCAACGACGCCGTGGTGATCGACAATACGGGCATCTGGCGCGACAAGGACGCCTTGGGGCTGCACCTCAAGTCCCCCGGCGTTTCGAAAGTCATCTTGACCGCACCGGCAAAGGGCGACGTGCCTACGATCGTCGCGGGCGTGAACAACCACCACATCACGGCGAGCGACAACATCTACTCGGCCGCGTCCTGCACGACGAACGCGATTGCGCCATCCCTGCTCGCGCTTGACCAGAAGTACGGCATCATCGGCGGCCACATTGAGACCGTGCACTCGTTCACGAACGACCAGAACCTGATCGACAACTACCACATGAAGGAGCGTCGCGGCCGCAGCGCTGTGCTCAACATGGTCATCACCGAGACTGGCGCTGCCGCCGCAGTGGTCAAGTGCCTCCCGTCGCTCAAGGACAAGCTGACGGCGAATGCGATCCGCGTGCCAACGCCCAACGTGTCGCTCGCAATCTTGAACGTGCACCTGGACCCAGAGCGCGCCAAGGGCATCACGGCCAAGGAGATCAACTCGTACATGTCCAAGATCTCGCTCAACTCACCGCTGCAGAACCAGATCGATTTTGTCGACTCGGCCGAGGTCGCGTCCTCGGACTTTGTCGGCAGCCGCGCCAGTGGTACGGTGGACGGTAAGGCGACGATTGTCAAGGACAACAAGGTGATCCTCTACGTCTGGTACGACAACGAGTTTGGCTACAGTTGCCAGGTCGTGCGCCTCGTGCAGACGCTGCAGGGCATCAACCACCCGCGCTTCCCGGACGAGACCCAGGTGGAGGAGATCGACCGCGCACTCAACCTGACCTGGAATCTGTAGAGGGAGTTCAAGCAGGAGCTTCGTTGCGAGGCTTCTTCTGTCTGTCTGCGTATTCACGCTACGATGGAATTGGTCGATTACAGCCCGCTGCACCTCTCACTCAATCGATTTGTTATAAATGAAGAACAACATACATGGCTCCAGTATCGCTTTGCATCGGCGGTGGCACCCATTCGACTCGCAGCATCTTCGATTATGAAGAATCTACTAACAAGCACGAAGGTTTAGTCACCAGAGAAAGTCCCAGCTCCATTTCCATCGATCGACCCATGCCCATGTACCATTTTTATAAATACCACTAGACCCTTTTCCACTTACATTGCTGTGTTGTGCTTTTGCGTGTCGGTTTTGTCCTCAGTGCGGCGCGCTGCCGGGATGGCAATAGGACCGAGCGAATTGTCAACAGGGCAGAACAAAGCAGGCGAAATGGCCACCTGGAGCCATGCGCCGCCACCGTCATCGTCGACCGATGAGTTCTACGAGAGGAAGCAGCAAGCCATCCGCACCAGCGCATCTGTCACACCGCTGCCAGCAACCGAGTGAGAGTCGACGCGAAGTCACACGTCAGTGCCATCGAAAGCTTCAGTTGAAGTGATGGCGAGGCGCTTTGACAGCAAAATCGAAGGTATGACTTGGTGGTTCTCGCTGTTCTCGCTGGCTTCACATGGTTTCATCAAGATGGTTCATTGTCCAAGAGCTTACCAATTATTTCTCTTTCTATGCAACCAGACCTGAAGTCGAAGCACAGCGCAGGCGTCGTGCGGGACTACGCGTCGATCACGCAGCTGCGGTGCGCGAGCGTCACGCGCAAGAAGAAAAGCGACGACTCGCTGAGCTCCATCTCCGCAACCAGCTCCCAGCGAGAGCTCTCCGTGTCTTCAAAAGCGCTACGGAATCACAACAACGCCAGTAACAACAACAACATCAGCAGCACGATGATGAACACAACCAGCAACAGCAACACTCATTACAAAAGCAGCAACCAATTGTAACTTCATGAAGAGCACGACTCTTGGGGTTCACGCCAGCGTTCTCGGGAAGCAGCAGTATCACCGCGAGCGGCGACTACGACCACAGCAAACACGTGTGGAGACTCGCAAACGGAGCTGAGCGAGATAAAGCAGTCCGTGCAACGACTGCGAGCCCAGCGAGCCCATGTCGAGCAACTTCGTCACCATAACGAGCGCCTGGAGCTCCTCGCGACGCAGCGAGCCAAGGAAAACGAAGAGCTGCGGCGCGAGATTGGCTCACTGAGAGGCGTCGAACAGGAAAATGTCGGACTGCTGCAGAGCTTCAAGCTGCTAGAAGAGCACCTTCGCAGTCTTGAGGACATTTGCCACGAGAAGCGCCAGCCACTCAAAGCGACCCACGACGACCTTGTGCACGTCAAGACGCAGCGCGATCACTTGGAGGCAGCTATTCAAGACATGGAACATGACCACGCGCAACAAATTGAAGCCTTCCGAACCAAGCAGACCACTCTCGTGGATCGAATACGGAAGCTGGAGCGCGACCAAGACGTGTTTGTCGCGAAGCAGCAGAGGTTGGAAGAGCACTGGCGCGAGCAGGTGCACCACACACGACAGGAAGTTCTCGCAGACCAGCAGGATTGCAGAGTAGAGCTGGAGCAGTCGCGCAAAGCGAACAAGAAGCTGGGTTCAGAGGTCTCGGAGCTGGAGTCCCAGGTACAGAAACTGCTCGCCACGACCGTGCGACAGACATCCATGATCGAAGACTGCGACCGCGCGCTCTCGGAGGCAAAAGCCCAGCAGAAAGCTGCGAAAGTGAGCTACCATGACCAGCTGGAACTCAATGGACGACTGAAGGAGCAGCTCCAGCACTTGGAGTCCCAGGTGGCGACGCTGCAGATCGGAGCCGAGAGCGACACAAAATCTTACGAGAAGCGCATCTTTGAGCTCGAGAGTAAGCTGACCAAGCGGAAAGAGCAGATAGAGATCATGCAAGTCGCCTTACACGAGAAAGACAAGCAGCTCCAGGCATCACAGCGAGAAACTGCCATGCGGGATCGCAATTCCGAGCATCTCCAAGAGGTAGAGTGCGTGGCATTGTTGTAGCAGACCTTGGCTGATTCATTAACAACTGGGGTTGATTGAGCAGGTGAATGACAACTTGAAGCGACGAGAGAAGACACTGCTAAGCGAGATCTCGAAGCTACAGATCGCACTGGGGGTGAGCCCAAATTCCGTGTTGAGCTGTTTTACAATGACACGAAGCACCGCTTACCAACATTTGACTGACGTTGGCTCTTTTGTCTAGGATGCGACCGACGAGAAGAAACTCCTCTCCGAGAAGATGCTGACACTGCAAGGTATTGCACAGCAAGCAATCGCGAATATTGTATTGTTGAATGAGCGGCGGTGACTCGAAAGGCTGTGGGCAACTGCTGAGATCCTGACTAAGGTGTTGTTGTTCTTGTCAAAACAGAACAACTGGAGGTGGAGAGGCGAGACCGGTCGAGATGGGCCACTGCACGCCTCAAGTTGCTCGCCGAGTTCTGCGACGAAGAGAACAAGCTGAGCTCGGCGCTGCGTTTCGGAGCACCAGCGCGATTGGAAACAGATGGTAGTGACAAAGCGCTGCTCGAGCAAGAGTTGGACAGCGACGGTGACGACGACAACGACGATGATGACGATTACAATCGGCGACACGGGTCCGTCGTCTTTGGGTAGACAGAGTAGCACCGCCAATCCTTCAATCGTGTCAATTTTGGGATGAACAAGCGCAAAATAAACATACAGACCACTTACACATTTGCTTGCTGGACGACTGGACACTCCTTCGCTGGTGTTGGTTTGGTTGGTCACGCACTCACTTGGATTTATATTATTTGGGACGGGCGGACCTCACTCTATCAATTACAAAATACCTACCCTTCACAACTTCCTCATTCCCACTGAGGGTGGGAAGAAAGAAACAAGGGCACACAATTACATCAGCACATTATTCTTTCCCCATCAGCAGCAGATCATGCGAGAGGAGCAGGGGAATGGAGGGTTTTCTTTACCTCATCCACGTTCGACAGCGGCGCGTACGGCTGCTTCACGGTGTGCAGGCGGGTGCGCACCATGTTCTTCAGCTCGATCACCTTCGTATCTTCCTCGTACTTGGACACCTTGTACTCGTTGACCTCTGGGGATCGGTAGCGTTTCAGCAACAGTGACGAGATCACGACAGACACCGACGAGAACGCCATTGCGAGACCTGCACACGCTGGCGGCATCGTTGAGTGCAGGATCGGGAAGAAGATCCCAGCTGCCAGCGGGATGCCCACGAAGTTGTACGCGATCGAGAAGAAAAAGTTGAGACGGATGCGCGCAAACACCACGCGCGCGAGGTCCAGCGCCACCACAACGTCAGTCAGGTTGCTCTTCACCAATATCATGTCAGCTTCCGCTTTCGCGATCTGAGTACCTGCGCCAATCGCCATGCCGACATCCGCTTGCGCCAGCGCTGGAGCATCGTTGATGCCATCGCCGACCATGCAGACGACACGCTGCTTCTTTGTGATTGGAGAAATACGGGACTGCAGAGCCTTGATCTGCGCAGCCTTCTCACCTGGGAGCGCGATCGCCTTCACGTGGTCGATGCCCATCTTGCGCGCGATCGAACTGGCGGTACGGATGTTGTCACCCGTGATCAGCCACACATCGAGACCCATGGACTTGAGGTACGACACGACAGCCTGCGACTCTGGACGAGGCGTGTCAGCAAGCGCGATGACACCAACCAGTTTCTCGTCAATGCAGACGCACACGACAGTCTTGCCCTCCATCTCCAGCTCGTGCATTTGCTCACGAATCTTTTCGCCGATTTCGATGCGCTTCTCTTCGCAGTACTCCGGGTTGCCGACCATCACCGTCACGTCCGCGCCAGAGCCCTGCTCTTTCCAGTGCGGCACAACACCCTGAATGCCGCGTCCTGGGACAACGTGGATCTGCGTTGGCTCTTTCAGCTGCAGCTTCTCTTGCTCCGTCGCAGTCAACACAATCGCTTTGCCCAGCACGTGCTCGCTCACGCATTCCAGCGAGCCACCGTAGTAGAGCACCTCGCGCGGCGTGACGCTTCGGTCAGAGATCACAACATCCGTGACAGAAGGGTGACCGACGGTCAGCGTACCCGTCTTGTCAAACACAATCGTGTCCACGTGCTTCGCGATCTCGAGCGCACGTCCACCCTTGATCAGGATACCCTTCTTCGCTCCGACACCGCAGCCAACCATCACGGCAGTTGGCGTCGCGAGACCAAGCGCGCACGGACACGCAATGACCACCACCGAGATCGCAAACAAGATCGAAATGAAGAGATCGTTCGAGTGGCCGTCTTCAGGGTTCAGCCCCAGCTCGAGCTTCCACTGGTGCGGGATCGAGTCGGTCGCGAGCAAGATGTACCACGACAGGAACGTGACCATTGACACACACAAGACGAATGGAGCAAACACAGAGGCAATGCGGTCGGCGTAGGCTTGGATAGGCGCTTTGTGCAACTGCGCATCTTCAATGAGCGAGCAGATCTGGGACAGTGCGCTGCTCTCACCACCAAAGCAGCTCGATTCAATCACAAGTGTGCCTTGCTGGTTGATCGTCGAACCGAAGACGTAGTCACCGACTCCCTTTGCGACTGGCATGCTCTCGCCCGTGAGCATCGACTCGTCACACGAACTTGCGCCGCTCTTGACAATGCCGTCAGTTGGCACGTTCGATCCAGGAGGGATGCGCAGCAGGTCGCCTCGCTGCACCAATTCAATCGGGATCTCCTTGTCGCCTTCACCCTCAATGATCAGAATCGCCGTCTTCGGCTGAAGCTTTGCGAGCTCTGAGAGCGCATCAGCAGTCTTCCCCTTCGCCATCGACTCCATGTACTTGCCGAGTGTGACAAACGTCAGCAGCATGGTTGACGACTCGAAGAAGTGGTGGCCGTGGTAGTCCTTGCTCAGTCCCGAGCCGACGAACGAGACGAAGCTGTACAGGTACGAAGCCGTAGTGCCGACGATGATCAAGAAGTCCATGCCCATCATGCCGTGCTGCAGTCCTTTGAACGCAGCCACGTAGTAGCGCTTGCCGATCCAGAACTGTACGGGCGTCGCGAGCAAGAACATGAGCAGCAGCTTCAAACTGATACCATTGAAGATCTTCGTCATCAAGAAATGGTGCACTGCTGGAATGTACCCGAGCACCATGTGGATCAACATCGCAGGAAGCGAGAAGAGCAGCGCAGACAGCAGCAACTTTCGCCATTTCAGCACCTCCGACTTGCTCATTGCTTCTTGGTCAGTGTTGCCCGAGTCAATGTCCGCAGTGTAGCCAAGCGACACGAGGCACTCAATGACGTTACGAGGTCCCGTTGCGGACATCTGCTGGATGTGGACGTGTGCCTTGTTGAGCGGAAGATTCACTGCTACTCGCGCGACGCCAGGGAGCTTGCTTACAGCGCGCTCGATCTTGTTCACGCATGCAGCGCAGCTCATGCCCATGACGGAAAACTTGAGTTCGATCGTGTCGCCTTCGCCGGATTCAACAGTGTGAGAGTACGTCGCCTTGTAACCAGCGTCTTCGATGCACTTCGCGAGCTCCACTTTCTCATCTTGGATCAAGTCGCGATCAAAGACGATCTCTGCTTTCTGACTGATCAGCCCCACGCGACAGTCGAGCACACCCTGCTTCTTGTTCAGGAGGTCTTCAATCGCCTTCACGCAGGCAGCGCAGCTCATGCCTTCAACGCGGAAATACACGCGCGGGTGCGGCGTATCAGTGAGATCCATGACGACTTCTTCTTGCTGTGTCGCCGCCGCTTTCTTGGCTTGCGTGATGATCTTCATTGCCTTCACAGCATCGTACTCGCTCGCAGTGAAGCCGACGCACTCGACCATGTCGATGAGTTCTTCCAAGATCGTGCTTCCTTCGTGGGTGAGCGTGACCGTCGCGAGGCGCTTGTCGAAGCGCACGACCGCGCTCAGCACGCCGTTGACGCTTCGCAGTGCGTTCTCGACCGTTGATCCGCAGTTCTTCTGGCACATCATGCCTTCAACGAGCAATAGAATCTCAAGCGGGTCTCGGTACACCGCAGTCGAAGAGTTTTTATCAACCTTGAGTGCCGCGCCAAAGCCCACGCACTCGACCGCGTCGACCAGGTCGTCAGCGCTCACCTGTGAGCCTCGGGCTACGACGACGCGCGCGCTGTGGGTCTCAAAGCTCACGACCGCCGACTCGACGCCCTCGACGTTGCGCAGCGTGTTCTGCACTGTCGTGCCGCAGTTCTTCATGCACATCATGCCCTCGATCGCGAGCTCGTAGACCGCGCGATCTTCACCGCTGTGCGCGGGGCCTTGCTGCTGCTGCTCCAGGTCCATGGGCAGCAGCTCGTGGCTTTCCGTCGGTGTCGCCGTCATCGCGTTCGCCGTCATGCTTGGAGCCTTCGCGTGACGCTTCTTGACTGCGCGGCAGATTGCGGAATGGGAAAGGAAAGTGAAACACCGAGTGCGCTCTTGTCCTAGATGACATCTCGCTGTCGTTGGTTCCGATATCGGCTAGTACAAGAGTGCTCGTCGTCCAGCGCGAATGCCACATCATTTTCTGAGTTCTTGAATTGACTTGGCGTTCGTATGGGAGTTTTGAACTCGCTTTTTACCGGAATGTTTGAATTTACATACAAATGACAAGTCATTTTCAAAAAACATTTTCTGTCGTCGGGTTGTGGCGCTGAGGCTTGTCGGGAAGGAGAGGAGCGAGGGAGGCGAGCGAAACCACCTGTCACAACCCATGAAACACCCGGGTTGTGGGAAGCGATGGAGCAAGCGCTCTCGTCATACTGAAACCAAGTCAAGCGGCCAGAATCGGCGCGAACTGGACGCACGAACAGCTGCTGGCTGGGAAGCGAGCGATGATGCCCATTACAGGGGGGCGCGATCGGTGAAGGTGTCTGCATGTTTGCGTGGAAACGCACCAAGAGCCATCTGTGTGTCTATTATCGAATGAAGCCGTCGCCAATGAGATCGCCCCAACGCATTCGCACTCGCGTTACGACCAGCAACCAGCACGGTACTCGCCACCAGCATGCCTCCGAACTGCCATCACCACTGAACATCAGCGCTTTGTTTGAGATGGCTCACTTGGCTTGGCGCATGTTCTGCGGTTCCACGCGCGCTGATTGGCCCGAGCCACACACCGCGCACCCAGCAATCCACTGAAACGAAGGCATTCGTCGACCACAGACCATCCACAGCCAGTAATCCACTCAGATCGCTCAGAGAACTGGCTCAGGATCTGCTCACCACCAGGATCAGCCACAGCCGCAGCAGCAGCACATCGTGGTGATGCAATGGATATGACCAGTCGGCGGTCCTGTCCCATTCGATTGAAAAGCCGGGACCAGCAGGTTAACAACGCAAGCGCTTCATGGAAGAATCAACAGAAGAAGAACGCGCTTTGCGGAAGAATTAACAACATGGGAGCTCTCCACCGAGCTAGCCCCACACAGAATGCACCACAGAACTGTAGTTCTTCGCTATTGTTGACACGGAATGGCATCAATCAGTTCATCGCCAGTCGAGATACAGTTGACACACTCCAGTAAATCGGTGCTTCATTGGCAATGTGTGTGCTGTGTTCCTTCAATTAGTCGAAAGCAGAGGATGAAAGGAATGGATGGTGGGTGGCTCTACGGAGAGAACATGCTGGAGGAGTTGTCAGTGGACACTTTGGACCAGATGTCGTCGGATGCGAGCAAGGACGACTCGACGCTCATCTTACGCTGTTTCATAGGGATCTGCTGCTGCTGCGGTTGCGCCGCGAGCTTGTGCTTCTGTTTGCGTCGCTTCTTCTTCGCGCTCTTGCTCTCGGGAGGCGGCACGTCTTCTGCTCCTGGTGATGTTGCTGTCTGCGGTGTGGACACCTTGATGATGACGGTCGCTTCTGATTCCACCACTCGCGCACTGCCCTTCTTGTTCTTGTTTTTCTTGCTCAGCCGCAAGGACTGGATCGCATCCAGGACTCCAGCGCGCTGCGCTTGCATGAGTGCAGTTGTCGTCGGGTTCTTTTTCGAATTCTGAGTCTTCTGAGGCTGTTGTTGTTTTTCTGGCTGCTGGCTCTTGCTCTTCTTGTTCTTCTTCTTGTTTTGGGTCGAAGCGTCTTGTTGCTCTTGCTTCGGGGCAGCAGCGGTGGTGTCCACAGCAGTCTCTGTCGCCGAGAGCGATCGCTTCCGCGAGACGACTGGCGTGGCCGTCACAGCTGGCTTCTTCGTGATCGCGACGACCACTCGGCTCGTGTCATCACTACCAGCCTCGCTGCACTCGGACACGTGCTGCTGCATCGCTTCCGCAGTCACGAGCTTCTTCTCGTCGCAGCTCACGCAGATCTCGAGCGTGCGCACGCTAGCAGTGCAAACTTTACGGTGCGCTTTGAGCGTGGTCGGCGTGTCAAAGCAGCTGAAGCACAGGTTGCACTTCGGCGCGGGCGGCACGTGGACATCGAGCACATTCATAACCGAATCGACCTGGAACGTCGGGTTCGTGACCTCGATGCGCTTCATGAGCTCGTCGTAGAGGTGGATGAGCACGAGCGCGTCCGCGGCAGCGTAGTGGAGCTGGCCTGGCGTGAGCGGACGGCGGTTCCAATTGGACGTCTGCTGGGTCTTCGTGAGCTTGCGGTGCAAGTACAGGAATACGAGCTTCTGGAGACTGAGCGGGTGGTGGCCGCCGCCAGCCAGTGAGATTGACAGGTCGTTCACCTCGACGACACTCTTCGCGACGCGGAAGCACGACGCTTTCGGGTACGCGAGCGCGAGCTCCTTGAGGTCCTGGTAGAAGCCCTGGCCGAGCTTCACGATGCTCTTGGACAGAAACACCTCGCAGAGCGTGCTGTTGTACATCTTGGGCGGCATCGTGAGCAGGTCGAGCACAAACACCTCCTCTTTGTTGTCGACGTCGCGCGTCGCGATCTGCAGCAGGCTGCAGGGGTTCAGCTTGGCCGTCTTGTAAAACACCGGCTTGGTCTCCTATTGATACAAACGATGACAACAAAATCAACCCATCAAAGTTAGCACAAAATGCTCGTCATGCAACCACAAATAAGCAGTCATGCAGCAATACGCATAATAGAGTGACTATATGTAAAGAGGAACGCACCGTGTCAAAACCCATGACGGTGGCTTTGCGCAAGCGGCTCTCGCAGTACGCCCACTTGTCCTTGGACGCGACAAAGTGAATGGTCTCGCTGGGCTTCTTGATCGCGTACGCCGGGCTCTGGTTGATCATGAGCATGAGCGGCTTCATGGCGGCCATGGTCTCTTGCTGCTGTGTCTATGGGATACTGAAGGTGCGTGCGAGCGTGTCTCTCACTTCTTCTTCCTCCTCTTGCTGCGGCGCGCCGTCGTCGCCTTCCGCATCCGCTGGTGGTGGCAGCGTGAGAGAGAGAGAGAGAGAGCAAACGTCTGTTTGTTTTGGCTCATGATACAGAGACCAATGGAACAATGCGGTACTGTATCCTACCTTATTAGAGAGCCCTGATTGGTTTGGCGGCGTAGACCACATTACCAACCCAACGCCTCTCCAAGATCGCGGTCACGAATTCGCTCGATCACTGTCATCAGTACCAGCAATCTGGGGGCAGCAGTGACGTGTCTCCAACAGCACGTGTCCTCTCTTCAGCACCAACAAGCCAGCGTCACAGCAGGACTCGCCATCTGCAGCACACCCACGCCTGCATTACCGTCTTTCCACCAAAGCCACAGCAAGCAGGAGTCGTCCGTCATCAGTCGCAGCAGCAGCCCGACGTCTCAGTAGCAACGTGTCATCGGTAGGAACAACTGAGCTTTTTTGTCTTGCGCCACCTGATTTCAATGCCCCTGGCGCATCGGTTGAGCAGTGCTCATATACTCGCCAGCAAATCACTTGCAAAGGTGGCATATCGCGCCACAGCAACAGCAACAGCAAATCGTCAAATACCCACACCGGCGCGCTCCCATCATCATCTGGAGCAGCTAGCAGCCCTGAATAACACCATCGGCAGCGTCTGTAGTGAATACTAACTGACATAGCTTATCCCATCAGGTCAAACGCGGTTCCAACAAGGAACAGCACCACGCGAGCAACTTCAGCGTGCTCACATGCAGTAACAACAAGGCAACCTGTCCACTCGAGCAGCGGAACAGCGCCGCCAGTCGCATTGAAAAAAGGCTTCGCTTTGTTCGCGCACTCGCAATTTCACACACTCAACAGCGCGCGAGGCTCACCTCAACTGAGTCCCATCTGTCGTGGCACTGCTCTGCCACGGTTGCAGCTCATCGTGGGCTTAAGCATGGGGATTCACGAGAACAAATTCGCGCTCCACGTGTCTTCACGGCAACGGCCTCGTGTGTGCAGCTCGCATGCCTGAGCATTCCCAATCTCCAAGCGCTCAGTACACGATGATTTTTGCGGTCGGATCTCTTCCGAAGCACCGGAGCACTCGCTTCATCGAGCCACTCAGCTCGCGTCGACAACGTCGTCTTCAACAGGCTGCATGTCTTTGCGCAGAATGGCTCCATGGTCTATTTCAATGTTGGCTCGGTTCTTCTTCGAACCTTCGTGACGACCCTCCATCATTTCAATTTTGGTCAGTCGTGGTCAGCTCTACACTGACACAGACGAATCTATTGTTGTGCTAACATTTGTATGGTAAAATCCCATTTCAGAATTTCTGGTGCGTGTCTTTTTGCCATTTCGGAATAATTAGTTTTCCCAAGTTGAAGCTGGCGTCGTGATGCATCTCGCGTGGAGCCGCGCATTCCTTCTCCAGGCGAGAAGCGCTGGAAGGATCCGCAGCAGTGGCAAAGGCGGACTGCGGCCTCCGGCGCACGGCGCCACCGCCATCGCCATCGCCATCGCCATCGCCACCGCTCGCATTCGACGCTCATTCCTCAATTCGACACGAACAACACAAGCAACAACACCGCCAACTGACTACGACATGGCAGTTGACCAAGACACCGCTGACAAAGTACGTCCGCACACATGGATCACTAGACATCTATCTGTATTTACTGCCCACCTGTCAACGGAAGCCGAATGCTTATATTATCACTCGCTCGTCGTATGCAAACAGAAGCAGACGATTCTGCACATCAATGCAAGCATCACGCCGGACTCGGTGACAGCGCGCGTGGCGACCGCGATGGTGGACCACCTGACGCGCCACTACCACCGCCACCACAACGCGCCGACGGGCGACGACAGCAAGGCCGAGAACCCCGAGGACGTGCTCGCGATCGAGGAGCTCGACGTCTGGAGCAACAAGCTGCCCAAGTTCGACAAGGACACGATGCAGCGCGTCTGGCGCGCGCGCAACGACAGCCAGGACGAGGCCGACATCGCGGCGTTCAAGCCTATCCAGGAGCTTGCGGCGCAGCTCGTGCGCGCGGATTTCTTGGTCATGACTGTCCCCGTGTGGAATTTCAGCATCCCGTACGTGCTCAAACAGTACATCGACTGCATCGTGCAACCGGGGCTGACGTTCCGCAACGCCGATGCCGAAGGTCCGTCACGACCGTTCTTCACTGGCAAGCCGATCATCATCATCTCATCATCGGGCGGGAAGCTGCCGCCGCCTGGTGAAGACTTCGTGTACCCGTTCATCAGCAAGATCTTCGCGATGTGCGGCTTTGACGAGGCGCACCACGTCGCGATCGTTGGGCTCGCAAACCACGACAAGAAGGAGTGCTACGACAACGCCGTGCACGAGGCGAACAAGATCGCGGACCACGTCGTGCGCAGCCACAAGCTCCGGCTAGAGGCCAATACCGAATAAGAAAGAAACAACAAGTGTCTATATAGCTGCGAGATGAAAGCAACTGTGTCACACTTGAATGATATCAATGTAACTTTGAGAGTCGCTTTGCATGTTTTGCCGTTATTCTTCTTTGGCCTTGCTGTCGCTATCGCTGTTGTTGTTGGGGACCAGTTGCACGATATGCCCGTTGGAGAAGAGCGGTGAGTACGTGTGGTGCCGCATGAGCGTCGCGAGAATGCCGATGTTGACGGCAAAGAACGCGAGTCCCGCGAGCCAGAGCGGGAAGAACGTGTTCTCGCCCTTCATCTCCAGGTGGAACGCCCAGAACAGCCAGTGAAGCTGCAGATTTGAAGAAACACAAAGAGCACGTAAACGGTGAGAACTCTGTCAGCACGCTTGGCTCAAAATTGGTGTAATGACAACGATTGTATAGGAAATACCTCGCTGCCAAACCACGCGACGATCATGAGCGCACCTTTCCAGCGCAAGCGCACGCTTGTCATCGGGAAGATCAGCGGCAGGAACGCCGTGTACCACAAGAAGTACTGCACAGAATCATAGAGTACAATGAGTGTAAGATTGGATAGCAGTCATGCTCGAGTGTTTATCCACTGAGCCTTAGTAGAGCTGATGCATGGAACTCACCTGCGCCGTGCAGACCTTGTTGAAGATGACGAACACCATCGTGAGCGCGAAGAGCGCAAACGAAATGTCTTCTCCGTACGTGAGCGAAATGGCCACAAGCGACACGAGCTGCGGGAGGAACGCGAGGAGTCCAACGCCAAAGCCCGAGGGCGTACCGTATCTGTGGGTGAAGGCATCAGCATACCACAGCATCATGTGTTGTGTTCACATGAGATCGAAGGTTCTGGCAATGCCGATTAGAGATCTCCAAGCCATAGAGACCTCACTCACCTCAGGTACAAATCATAAAAGTAGACGGAGAAGTTGTGGCGATTGTCGGTGCGCGTCAAGTGATAGAGGTACGCCTCATAGAGGAACTGGAAGCCGTAGCTGCAACAACATAACAGCCATCCACATAATGGTGAATACACCAACAGAATAAGATACAAGCTGACGGGCTCACATATGAATGCCAGCCAGTCAAATCACGTGCAGTTTGTAGAACGCGGCTGTGAGAGCGAGGAAGAAGCCACCGCTGATGAGACCGAAGAGCACGCGGTCGCGATTGAAGAGCGCGCCGAGTTTCACCCAAAAGCAAAACGACGATTGGCACGACGACGACCATTTCGCATTCGCCTTGTTGTACTCTCCGTCGAGGAACTAGAGGGGTCGCCAACGTACAATATCACAAAGTTCAGCTTATCAAGAAATGTGAATGCTTCAGGCTCAAAAATAACAACTTACCACGAGGAATGCGAGCGCGTAGACGATCGGGTAGATCTTGAAATGCACCGCCGCTCCATATCTGGAATGCACACCAATGCGACAGCACACAGTTAGTGACTCTACTTAGGTAAATAATGATAGAGAGAGAAGAAGAACCATGAGAGGACGCACGTGGTCGCCGCCAAAACGAGCTGCTTGCGCATGAGGAAGAGCAGCGTGAGCAGCACCAGCAGCACGACGATCGAGTCCGCGTTGCCGCGCGTCGAGATGTTGATCGAGAACGGGTGGAAGAGCCAGACGCTGGTGTTGTGTTCCACACACGCAAAATATACAGCATGATCACATGAGACTCTAATTAACAGACTCAAATAACATTGGTAAAGCACGCACTCACCTCGAATACAAAGCAGCACCTGGACGAAAAACCACACAACACAGCCACAACATATGCAATGCAGTTATATCACAATGCTCAGAGAGCGACGATCACAGAGCTATTGTAGATACGAGAGTTCTATAGACTGAGTGTCACTCACTTCTCTCAGGGAGTCCTCGTAGCCGCAGGATCTGGAAGAGCACCTGGCCAGCGAGCAGGTCGCAGCCGACAAACAGCAGTTTTCCGAGCGCTTCGTGCACAAATACGTTCGGCAGCAGCATGAACGCCCTGCGCATCACCACAGCACAACGGTATTCGGTGTCAGCAACACAATACAAGGCATACAGGTACAATAACACGCACAGTCACGGCCACGTACAGCACGGGCGTATAGCGGTATGTCGTGCGGTCGAAGGGCGAGTTGCCCGCCGCCACCTCGCGCGCCGCGTCGCTGTAGACGTCGTAGTCGACGTCCGTGTACTTGACGCTCATGAAATGGTCCTGGAGCTCCCCGTAGACGAGCAGCGCCAGGCGAAGCAGCAGCGCACCGCCTAGTAAGCGCGTCTGCAACGAGGTCATTGCGTTGGGTCTTCTAGCTTGTGGATATTGGAGTGACGATGGCAAAATGGCATCAGTCAAATCGTACTTTATTGAAATAACCTATCAAACAGACTGGGTACAGTGTTGGTGCTCTGAGCTTACCGCAGATCGCAAAAGTCATTAAGCACGTCAAGGGTCAGAATCCGCGTTATTGTTCGGTGCTCTTGAGCGCGATGTGCGCAAGCCCGTACACGACGGTGTTGTAGCGCAACCGGTGCTTGAGGCGCTGCTTGCCTCGAGTGCCTCCGCCACCACCTGCAGTTGCATTCATTGCTGTGCTGCCTCCAGCTTCGCTGATCGACTTGAAGCTCGACTTCTTCAGCTTCGTGCTGCTGTTTGTATTGGCGCTGTCATTTTCCGCTGGTGGAAGCGCAGTGGAGCTGTTGGTGTTGCTACCAGCAGCGGAATTATTACCGCTTGCGGGCGGCAAGTTCATCGCGCTGGGCGTATTGAAGTTCGCCGTGCTTGGCGGAGCTGTGGCCACGGTGCCGCTTGGAGAGACCAGCTCGCCGTACTTCTTCAGCGCCTTGCCGATTGAGAAGCCCTTGGAAAGTCCACTGAAGAGCCCGTTCGCAAGCCTCCGGTTTCCATTGAAAGTCGTCGCGTACTGATTCATCACCAGCACGCTGACACCAGAAAGAGACCAGAGCATAGCGTTTGCGTACGCGTCTTCTTCGAGCGCGTGTTGCCACGACGCCTCGCACTCGCCTGGTTCTCAGCGCGGTCCAGCAGACACACGACGTGGCAATTGAGCGCTGTGCTCATCCCCATCAGGTCGCTCCCTGATAACGACGAACCGAGTATTTTATTCGCGCCAAGGTAGAACAGCCTGCCACCGCGGCGATTCAGCAGTGCGTGCTGCCAGTCCGTGGTGGTCGGCGGCTGTCCGTGCTCCACAGCGTCTTTCCAGTTCGTGAACGTCGCTCCGGGTCGCTTGACATACTGGTGCAGCACGGTCTCCATGGTCTGCGCATCCAGCCCCGTGTCGTTGTGATACGGGTCCACGATGAAGCGCATGTCGTCGCACTTGAACGGCTGTGCTTTCTGGGTCTGCAACCGCTGGGAGAGAAAGTGGATCGAGAAATCGCGAGCGATCGACTCGGCTTTCTCGAGCGCCGGCAACGCTTCGATGGGCAAACACTCGAGCTCACGATCGAGAAGCAGCGTGAGAGCTGCTCCGGGGACCTCGCTGTGGAGCACACTCTGCAGCACCGAGTGGCTAAACAGCGGCGCGAAGAAGTCGATTGTGTCGACGACGATCGCGCTGAGCTCCTTCTCGAGCGCATCATTCTCGGAAGACAAGCTCTGGGTTGCGAGCGAATCCGTGGACACGAACTCAAAGTCCGGCTCTCGTGAATGGAGCTCTTCATACTCTGCGAGCAGCTTGGAGCTCGCGCTTCGCCATCGAAGAGCGCGCTCTCGGATCTGCTGGAGCAGCGCCACCGCGGGCTCTGTGCACTCCATCCGCGCCATCGCGTACTGCTTTTCGTTACTTCCGACGATCGCACAATACAGGAAGCACTTGTCTGGCGAGAACTGAAGAGACAAAATGCGAACATGCGGTGGCAGGGATGCAAGGATCGTCTCTACTGGGGCACTGACGCTCATTCGCTTAAACGCAGCAGAATGCTGCTCCAAGTATAGCAGCGAGAGCTGGTACGGGACGCTGTGCTTTGCTGCATTCAGGTGCGTTTCTTTTAATCTCTCCATTCGACGCAAGTGTAGCTGTTGGACGTCTTTCGAAGCCACGCATCGCCGGAATGCTTCTTTCAAGTGGACGCTTGCTGCAATACTCTGGTAGAGCAGGAGACTGCGAATGCACTCGAGCGGTCGTTGGCAGCCGAAAACCTGGATCAGCTCAAGCGAGCATACCCGGAGAAGCTCAGGTTGTCGCTTTTCAAATGCGAGTTTCTGGAAATTCTGCATCTGGTGGACGAAATCACTCAGGAAAGCATCCACATGGCCACTTTCCTGAGCTCCAGAGGTCACTGACGCAACGTCGCCGGAATTGTCCTCCGCGACAACTTGTCCCCCAGAAGTTGTAGGATTATTGTTGCTGCTGCTGTTCCCACAGCAAATCCATGTAGCGTGTGGGCTGCCAGATGAAGTGAATCGTGTCCATATCTTCTGGGCAATTCGCTTGGATTTGCTTCTGTCTTCGTTATGGAACAGAGCCAACCGCTGACACTGCAACACGTGCGCGGCTGTCATCGCGCTGTACTCGTCCAGTCCGCTCATACTATTGAAAACCGCGTTTGCAGCCGTCGACAGCACGATCGCGAGCCCCAGATTGCCTCCAACAACGACTTTGAGCTCTTTCGAGGTCTGACAGAGCCACCTCTCGACAATGTTGCGCTTCGATTCTGCTTCGTACGTGTACCACGTCATCTCGTGCTCAGTGACCACCTCCGCAGTCATTTCAGTTGAGAGCTCCACCTTTGCAAGCAACGACTTTGCCATTGCAATCTCCATCTCTAAAGGCGTCGTCGTCACCGTGACAGTTTGGGTTGGTGGCTCTGTGATTTCTGTAGTTGGGAGACCCCGGTCGTAGAATTGACTGGTTCGCGATCGCACCGCCGTCATCTCCGAAATCGCAGTTTGCATATTGCTTTTCACGATGCGGACAATGCTGAGTCGATTGTTGCGGTTGCCTCCAACACCAAACAATTTGAGCAACTCCTGAGAGTACTGGACAAGATTTCGGCCCAGCTGAGCTTTTGCGTTCACGTGCGTCAGGATCTGCGCACACTCGCTGAAAACCTGACGGCTTTGGGCTCTATCAGCATAGTCATGTGTCTCCAACCCATCACCACTCAAGCTTGTCAGAGACGACAGCGCTCGCTTGAATTTTAACTGAGCGATCCAGCGCAAGACATCCAGTTCGCCTGCTCTCGCGGAAGCTCCTTCGGGTGAGTTTGTAATAAGCCAGTTTGCGAGGAGCTTCTCGGCATCTTGTAGCTTCTGGACTCGCTTTTCTGGATCTGGAGCGAGATCGCAATAGCGATCCGTCCAGTGCACGAACTTCTCGAGGTCCAGAGTCTGATTCTGTAGCGCAATCTCGATTTCAGCCAACGCAGCGCCAGTATTACCTTCGATCTCGAACACTAGCGCCGTGAGCATGCTGACTTCACTCTGGAAAGACTCGTCTTTACACGTCGCTAATGTGTGGCTGACCATCTCCAGCGCTGTTTTCCCCTGCCGAACGTACCCGAACTTGAGCAGAAGTTCGATACCGCACCCCATTTTCTCTCTCAGGTCCACTGATGAGGAATCCAGCACGGGACGGCAGATGCCTTTGCTTATGTAGCCGTTCACGCCTGAAGAAGAAAATGCCCCACCAGCCTGCGAGAGGAGCTCTTCGATTATAATCTTCCCATGCGCCTGGAAAATCTCCAGCGAGCTTTGCATTGGGAGAGCGCACGCTGCCAGGTTGTATCGTTCAAGGATGCTGAACAGCGTCAGCTCTAGCCAGAGCTCCATGACTTTGGTTCGCTTGGGCGAGAACCCATAGTAGATCACCTGGTAGAGGCAAATTGTCGGTAGGACCAACTCGTCCGCCATTTCCTCATGAAGCATCTTGATCAGTTTTTCAAGGTAGTATCCTGTCATAACTGGATCTGTGAAGTGGAGCACCCCACTTGTGCTTTGAGAAACCGACTGGAGTTTGTCGACCCACTCCATGTAGAATCGCGCGTCGATGCTCTTGGAAAACTGGAGGTAGAATGCGATCCACTCCTGACTCGACTGAGGGGAGTTGTACTTGAGCTTTTGCGTGGTCTTCCACTCGTCAAAATCCAGATCGGATTGCCCACCAATAGCACCAGCAACCTTCGAGAAAATTTCTTGGAGTTCCATCTCGTTCGCGATTGAGATGATGCTCTGCCACGCGCGATTCACACAGTGAAGTGCTCTTTCGACGTGCCCCCAGCGCTCTGAGCACGAGGACGCGGTCATCGTGCGCATGACAAACACTCGAATGAGCTTCTCGTTCAGCCAAAGCGCAGAGTACACTGGCGTATCTGGCTCCTCTCGCCTTGATCCAGCTACTGGTGTTGAACTAGTAGTTCTTAGTCCGATTCCAGAACGAGCGTTGCACTCATCTTTCGCGTCAATAGCAGCTAGCAAGATCTTGGCGGCACTGTCCAGGTAGAGTTCGGTATCTTGAGAGGAGATGCGGCTGGTGTAGAGCCACTCGGCCATGTCCACAAGCAGCAGCGCCTGCTCTTCTGACTTCCCGTCAAGCTCCAAGTACGCGCTCGCGAGCGCCTTCAGCTGCGCAGGCGGGTCTTTCATCGAGGAGAACGCGATTTTCTTCAAGATTTTGGCTTCTAGCAGTGGGTCCTGCTGCTCGGAGTTGCGACTACCTCTACCACTAGTAGCACCTACTCCAGGCCTCGCTGTTGCTACTGCCCCGCCCTGCTTGCCTCCTAGTTTCGCGGACGAAATCGCGGCGTCAGTGCGGATTTCATTCAGCGTTTCCGTCGAAAGCGGAGCGCCTGAACCACTAGCTAGGGCGTCTTCACACACGCCACAGGATTCCGCCCACTCACTCGCCTTCTCACAAAGAGCCAACGTCAGCAAAACTAGATCTCCATAACAATTGTTACCAGCTTCATCCTTCTCAGTTGCTTTGCTGAGAAACCCCAGCACTTTCCTCAGCATCCGAATCACGTGCTTCAGATCAGGAGGCTCGTACTCCTGGGCGTCAGGGGTGTTGTTCATGTTGTTCAGCACCATGAGCGCTGCGTTCCAGGCCACTTCGCTCGCTTTGCTCACCAGCGAACCGTTCCTCGCGCGGTTGCCGTACTCGGCAGCACTCACGAGATGCTGCAGTGACGTGAGTACAAGCTTCCTGGGGGTCTTGTCACCGTTCCCGAGCGCGAGAATGGCCTTTCCGCACAGGATCTCGTTCACAGCGAGCCATCGCCAGGCACTAATCGTGAGAGGCATCTCGTGGTCGAGCTTCTCACTCTTGCTCGATGGTGAAAGAATGGCCAGCGCCTGGTCAGCACACTTGACGACGAACCGAAATTGTTGTAAGCGGAGCGCGCCATACCCGACACGACCCACAGCTCCGCGTAGATCTCTCTCTGACGCTGCACTTCTTCCAGCGTAAGATGGTCCTGTGAGTTGTTGTTACCTACCATTTCGCCAGCGATACTCTGCCACAGAGTCACCGCTTTCTGGTAGTACCCCTGGCGTTTGTCGATACTCTGCGCCTGCTGGAGCGAGATTTCGAGCGCTTCCAGGTACGCCGCCACTTTGAGGAACGCGCTCACGGTCTCGCCAGGTGTGATCTCCTTTGCGTTCTGAGTCAACTGCGCACGGGTCTTCATCTCCGCAAAGCGCATCAAGTGAACAGCGTTCATACCACCTGCACCATGTCCACTACCAGCTGCTTTTCGTTTGAGAAATGTATCGGCGATGGCCAACACTTTATCCCAGCGAACCGTTTTCTCGTAGACGGTCGCGAGTCCAAGCGCAGTGCTCGCGAGGAGATCCGAGTCGGCGCCAGGGAACGCCTCGAGTGCAGTATACATAGCTTCAAACGCGGCAATGCACTCGGGAAGGACCCACTGCACACTGAACAAACTGAAGGTTGTCGTAGAAGCTGCTCTTGTGTTTGCGGAGAGCATCCGGAAGAGGTGGAAGTGATAGTCCCAGAGGCGCACGCAGGTGTTCTCGAGCGTAAACTGCCAGCCAATGCGGCCCGCGACTGCCAGTGACGCCACGAGGTGCTCGATGATTTCCTTCTTCATGCTCCGCACTTGATCTTCGACTATTTTCACTTGGTTCTGGATCGCCTCCAAGTCGAGTGGGTCGTTCTCGCTCAATAGGGAAGTCTCCATTTTCACAGGAAGCTGCCGCATACCGAGTACATACGTCTCTTGTGGTAGCAGCTTGAGCGCAGCGAGCTCGATGTCGCTTTGTTTTATTTCCTTCCGATGTGGTGGGTTCATACTGTTACTGCTTCGAGTTCTGGTGAGTCGAGTTGGGGGCCAAGCGCCACCACCTCTTGGTACTGGAGCCTTGTCATTCTGGGGATCTTTTCTCGCAGCCTCAAGTTGCGCTGAGCGGGTTTTGATCCGAGACGCAACGATCTCTACGAGTAACGACCGGAAGTCGATCTCCAGGATCATTAGACTCTTCTCCGTACGCAGCGGACTCTCGTGGCGTGAAGTTGCTGAGGTTGAGGTATCAGTGAAGAAGACCTCAAGGCCCTGTTTCATCAATTGCTCGGCCAAAGTGCCATCACGGAGCTTCTTCCACACTAGTTTGCACACATCGAGCCAAAGCACGACCAGGAGTTCATGCGGTAGTGAAGGTGGTGATGGCGACGGCAACGTCGTATCATTCTGGGGTTGCTCATCTGCTACATGGACTGCCAGAAGCGTCGCTGCCTGGGTTAAGAGTGCCCGTAGAGTTGCACTGGTGTCCTTGGTCTCCTTTGCACTCTCGACAAGCGCTCGAATGCGCTCTTCTGAGTGATCTCCGCCTTTTTTCGATGTCCAGTTTCCACTGGAGTTTCTTCTTGAGCGGCACTAACTGAAGATCCACAGGTCGTGTCGTGATCTTGCTCTCCTGGGCGAGCATATCGTCAATCGTGCTCACCTGAGTCACTGACGCGCCGTAGTCCAGCGCGAGCGCCTTGTTGACGCTCTCGTATGCCTTGGAGAGGAACTCAGAGCTGATCTCGAGCTTCGAGACCTCGAGGTGCAGTCGCGTGCGGAGCACCAGCAGCAGCGAGTCCATCTCTTCCAACAAACACGACGAGAGCGTGAACACGCGGCTCAGCTGTCCTCTCAAATGCGGCTGCAGCAAGGGCAGCGCGAGGTTCCACGTGTAAATACAGACACTTTTGACCAAATTCGCGTCTTCCTGGCGTTTTACCGCAAGCAGCGCGCGTTCCAGCACTTTGACCGCTTCAAAGCGCCGTGCGAGCACCACCTGCTGGCGCCTTGCAGTGTCAAGTTTCAGGTCATGAGACGAACTTAATGGCGCGTTCACGAACAGTGACGCCTTGAGGATTTGGTGCAGTACCCGGAAGTGCGGCACCAATGACTTGCCCTTGCGTAGTAACACGAGGTCGCACACGTGCGCGACTTTGATTTCGCATTGTTGCTGGCTGCTGAACGCCGCGTAGAGCCCCGTTTCCACGATCACCTCCGCGTCGATCGCGTCCACAGATTTCGCGTCCAGCGAGTGCAGAAAGTCCACCAGAAGATGCCCGTCGTCACTGCTTGGCGATAACGAGAACGCCGAGAAGCCTGTGGCTTCCTGGATGAGCTCCGTGTACGCCAGTTCAGCTGAGGATCCCGCCGCCGTTGCGTTCCCAGATTTCAGACACTGGAGCTTCACGAGCAGCGACGCGCGCTTGCTGGTAGCTGTGTTCGTCATCGTACTGACACCTTTCTTGATGTTGGGAATGATCTTCTGGCACTCGGCGTCCTTTATGGAACCCACGTGCACTTGCGCCCGCAGCGCCGAATCATAGAGCACCTTGAGCTGCTCATTGCCCACCAGGTCACCGGTCGTCAGCAGCGGCGTGAGCTGCACGTCCACGAGGTCGTTGACCGTCTTGGCGGCGTTGGTGAACTGTTTGGCGTTCAGTTGCGCCGAGACGAGCGTGAGCTGCAGCCTGGAGATCCAGAGCAAGTCGCGCTCGCCCACGGACCTCAGGGCCTCTACGATCTTGGAGAGTGAGGGCACGAGGAACTGGAAGCTGCCGGGCTTCATGAGCTGCCGCGCGATCTGTCAGTAGGTCACGGACGCGTTGTAGACCAGGAAGTCGTACTGCGGCCGCTTCTTCGCATCGCAGGCGATCGGGAGCGCGAGCAGCACGAAGTGGATCGCATTCAGCACTTTGCGTAGTCGTGACGTGCCAGTGTCGCTAGAAGCGTCCTGCGAGGCGCAGTGTGTACGTACAAATTGAGCCCTGCAATAGAACTGCGTATAGGAAGACATCACAGCGTTAATTGTCAGTATGGACAAGATGGTCAACGCCATGCTCACTGCTACTGAAAGTACCTGGTTCTTGGTGGTGCAGTCGTGGAGGAACCAGTCGACCGCGCAGCGAGCGGTCGCAAAGTCTTTCTGGTAGACCGCCGCCTCCGCCAGCAGCACGAGCAGCTCCGCGAGGTTCAGCCCTCCGCCGCCATCTCCACTGCCACTGCTCTCGATGGGCAGCAGCGACTGACTGCAGGTCGTGCGCAGCTTCTCAAAGATCTCGCGCGCGGCCACTCGCTTGTGCTGCTGCTGGGTCTTGTCTGCTGCGCTGCTGTGGTGCGCCTGTTGGTTGCTGTCATGGCCTTCCGGTAGACACGCGTGTTGGAGCAGCAGCCTCAGCTCACAGTCGACCGCCATTGCGGCAATAGAGCTATTGATCCGAATGAACGGACGAATATGAATATGCGCCTTGCCTTGTTTGTTGGCGAATGACCCATGTGACCTTTCACACAAACTGCAACATGTGGATTGAAGCGCTATGACTGGGCAAAAATATATTATAAATCTCCATTTTCCAACCTATCATTTACGCTCCTGCTCTGCTCGCCTGTTTGTGCTTTGTATGTGTAGCTGATGGCTACTGCCTGCTATTGCTTTGGATCCGGAAGGGGCTGCTGCTTAGTGCTTGCTCTTCTTGGCGAGGCCCGAGACGATGTCGTCGATGCGCAGGAGCATGCACGCGGCCTCCACCGCGGTCTTGATGGTCTGCGTCTTGACCTCGAAGGGCTCCCACACGCCGAGCGCTTCGGCATCCGTGACCTTGCCCGTCACGCCGTCGATGCCGTGCGCCGCGTCAGTCTCGGCCTGCTTGGCGCGCAGCGCCGTCATCACGCGCACCACGTCGGCGCCGCAGTTCTGCAGCAGCGTGCGCGGGATCACCTCGAGCGCTTCGGCTACTGCTCGGAACGGGAACTGCTCGACGCCTTCAATCTCGTCGGCGCGCTTCTTGAGCTCGTGCGCGATGCGCATCTCGGTCGCGCCGCCGCCCGGTAGCAACAGCGGCTCAAAGACCACGTTGCGCGCGACCTGCATGGCGTCCTGCAGGTTGCGCTCCACCTCGTTCAGCACGTCCTTGCTGCCGCCACGCAGCAAGATGCTGCACGCGCCAGGGTCCTTGCAGTCCTCGAAGAATGCAAAGTACTCGTCGCCGATCTTGCGCACTTCGAAGAGGCCGCACTTGGTGCCAATGTCCGACTCCTGGATCTCGTCGGCGCGGCTCACGATCGTGGCGCCAGTCGCGCGTGCGACGCGGTTGTTGTCGGTCTTGCGTAGACGACGGAACGCCGTGATGCCCGCCTTGACAAAGTAGTGCTGCGCAAGGTCCGACACGCCCTTCTCCGTGATCACAATGTCCGGCTTCATGGCCACCACCTGCGCGCACAGGTTCTCAATGTACTCCTCTTCGAGACGCAGCAGCGTGTTCCAGTCTTGGTCGTTCGTGAGCTCCACGTTCGTTTGGCTCTCACCCTTCTTGTACTCGAGCGGACAGTCCAACAGCAGCACGCGCGGGTTCTCAATGCGACGGCGCATCTTCGAGTGCGTCACGTCCTTGTTGAACATCACGCCCTTGAGCACGCGGCAGTCCTCAAGCTCGCCACCAGGGATCTTCTCGACCTTGGCGTAACGCTTCACGTCCACCTCTTTCTTGCCGCTCGGCGACGTGCGCACGACCGTGAGCACCGCGTCGAGCGCGAGGTCGCTCACCAAGTTGCCGATGCGCGGCGAGAACTTGGTACCGACGGACGACAGGATCAGTTTGCGCATCTCCACCTTGTCTTCGATGTCGATCGCGCGCGCGAGGCCCTTGGCGATCTCGAGCGACGCCTCGAGCGCGCGGTAGAAGCCGCGAATGATCACGGTCGGATGCACTTGGTGCGACAGGAACGGCTCGGCGACCACCAGGAGCTCACCAGCTACAACAGTCAATCATTAATATAGAGCAATGAGCGCGTGGACGGTTATTATACAATACGCTAAATAGTCATTACAAGGCGCGCTACGTACCGAGAATGATGACCGACGTGGTGCCGTCACCCACTTCTTCGTCCTGCGCACGGCTGAGCTCGATCATGCTCTTGGCTGCCGGGTGCGACACGTCCACCTCGCGCAGGATCGCGTTACCGTCGTTCGTCATGACGATGCCGCCCATCGGGTCCAAGAGCATCTTGAGCATCGAGCGCGGGCCGAGCGTCGTGCGCACAATGTCCGACACCGCCTGCGATACACCAACGCACGCACATACACACAACGGTCAGCCACCTCGGTACACACTGCTAGCCATACACCGCCCACATTTAGAGCCGTGCATCCATACGCACCTTGGCGGCCTCGATGTTGCCGAGCTGCGCGGTTCTCCCCGTCTCGCGACGGGTGTTTGTGTCTACAGATCAAAAGAGAGAGACAGCAAGCGTCAGTATCAAATGCACATAGCGACACACGTGCACACGCACACAGAGGAGCGCAGAGTTCACATGCGCACTGGAGGGGACATGAAGGGGGATGGCGCGTGGACGTACTCAGCACCATGACCGGGGCGTTCATCATCGTGGCTCGTTCTGTTTCCTTTTGCTTGGGCGGCGGATCTTCTTTCTAATGCGAAAAGTTACGGGTCTGTGGTGTCCAAAGCTTCGGAGGAACAGGGGGACGCCAGGGTGTGTTGTGATGGGTTGTGATGGGTTGCTGTATGTTGGGCTGTGTTGAGGAAATAGAAACTCAAAAGTTTCTATATGAGGTCCACAATATGACAGGTTTGTAACCGAATTTTGCTTGCTTTTGTATGTGAAACTCACAGTGAGCGGGGGGGCATCGAGGACGCTTTTTGCTCTCGTGAAGTCAATTTTTGTCCAATCATACTCAAATTTTAAAGAGAGCTGGATCATTTCATTTGCTGTTAATGCGCTTCAAATCGCGTGAAGAACAGCAATTTTAC
>JAASFU010000163.1:0-39373 GCA_023333955.1 Globisporangium paroecandrum
CTTTCACCATGAGAACGTCCCACATGTTTTCTATCATATGTGAAGATTTCAGCGCTGGAGAGTAAAAGTTGAGGGGAAAATCTACATTTTCGTGTAAAAAAATGACGTCCTTAAGATTTTGGCGTACACTGTAAAAGCTTGTTCCAGATTATGAAAATCTTTATAAAAAAGATTAATTTAAAAATTTCAAAACCTTTATAATCTGGAAAAGAACAAGTCAAAGCCAATCTTCGGAAAAACTAATTTGTTCTTATTTCACTGAAACCACATTTGTTCGATTCCACAAGATTCACAATACGAGAATGGACTTCGACAAGTGCTTTGAGCTGCTCGCGTCTCGCCCCGCGCATGCGCATGCGCACTGCGAAAGCGCGCACCACAGCGAAGGCCGCGCAGACGCAGATGCGCTTGCTGATGTGCTGCAGTCGCAATTTGGATCCAGTCAGGACGGAAGTAGCAGCAGCAGCAGTGCCCAACAAAAGAGCAGCGTCACTCTTGACGCCATTGATCGTGAAGAGCAGTCTTATGAGCAGCTCAGTCCCTTGGCGCTGGCGCAGTCGTTCTTCAAGATGCAAGAAGCGCGCGTGCAGACCTACAGCGATTTCCAAAAGTGAGCGAGGTTATATAAATGAGAAAGCTGTATCATTGTGGGGTGTTCATTGATTGTTGTCCCTGCGTTCTGTGGATGTTGTGTGTTGTGTTCAGGGGCTTTGATGTGCACCAGAAGACCGCGTTCTTCCCCGATTTCTGTATGTAAACCTACCGCATTGGTGTGCTATGGTTGTTCTTACTGTGAGCTCAGTATTGACGTACCGTATGTGTTTCAATTCTGTTGTGTGCAGCCGCAGGAATCACGGCGCGCTTCTCTGCTGTGAGCACCCAGATCAACAACATTGAGGTGCGAACGCTTGCAACCATCCAAGGCATGCTGACCCTCCTCCTTGGTGTAGCAATAAAGATCTAATGGTTATAATCTTGACTGTATTTCTGCATCGTATTAGAAAGCGCTGATCAAAAAGCAGAAGCCAGTGCTCGCGCAATACATTCGCAAGATCCAGCTGGAGGAGAAGGAGAAGCTCTTGATGGTATGGCGTCAATCGAAGCCTGCGATAGTTCTCTGCGATCCTATACCGACTGTTTACCTATCCTCTCATGTGTTTTTTTTGCCTGTCAGACGTCTGCTCTGCTGGTGGAGAAAATGCGCGTCCGCGATGCCGAGAACCAGCCAGAGCCAGACGAGTCGATCACGTTTCTATTGGAGAAGTCCATCGCGACGCTCTCGAGCAAGCATGCGGCGATCATCCAGCGCATCAACGAGCTGCTGGACGAGCTGCGCTCCGAGATCACCGACCTCGATGACGAGAACGGAGAGTAATGATGGAGTATTCACTCATAGTGGGTGGTACTTAATATACACGATGGCTTGATGACCTTGTCGTTTATTTTCGCTTTGTGAGCGTGCCCAGGCATCCACACAGCTCGGCCTCTTTCTGCGCGAGCGAGTTGAGGTCGCTGTAGTCACAATCTGGCGCCAGGTCCTGGAGCCGGCAGCGCTCTTCGCTGCTCTCGTACGCCGCGAACGCGGTCGGGTCCTGCTTGCGCATGAACTCGAGCCGCGTGCGCTTGGCGTCAAAGTGCAGCTTCAGCGTTGAGTTCTGTCGGAGATTGGCGCGGTGGAAGGCCTCGGCTTGGGCCTCCTGGTGCTTCTGCAGCAGGGTCTGCTGGAAGAACGCGCTCTCGTCCGCCGAGTGGAGCTCGCTGGTGCGCGAGAAGATGTCTTTCTGCGCGTACTTGGTGCACATCGAGATGCTGTACGCATGCTCGATGTGGTGGTGGATGTAGAGCGCGTCCGCGTAGATGGGACGAATGCCCTCGGCGTGGAGCGCTAAGTGCACGTTCTGCCACATCTCGCCCAACTGGAATGTCGGGTACTCCTTGGCGACTTCGAGCATCACCTGGTCTCTCGGCGTGAGGGTGTTCGCGTTGTTTGAAGGACTACCGCAGGCAAACGAGATGTTTGCCAGCACAGCGTAGATCTTCGCCTTCAAGTTGATCTCGAGATGGGTCTCGGCATCCTTGATGTTGAACAGCGAGCTCCGCTTGGTGCTACTGTTGTTGCCTTTCTTGTCGGTTGGTGAGATCCCCATCTGTGCGGCTTTCAGGGCTTCTTTCAGTCGCGCAAACGCTGGCGACTGCGGTCGCTCAGTTACTGTTGTTGATTGTGGCGAGGATTCGGAGTTCTCATCAAGCTCTATCTTCTGTGAAGACACAATGAACGGGCTTCGACAGTTCGCGACAGACTTGAACGCGCTGTGCCGCGCATTTGAGAGTGCGATGACCTCAGCGTCGCTCTCCGCCTTCAAGCATAACTCTTCGGCCGCTTCTCCGTCTGCGTAGATGCGGAGCAGAATCTGGGTGGCTGTGGCGTTGTTCGTCTCCTTCTGGTCACTTCGCCACGCGAGAAAGCTCGGGATCGCCGCGGGGTTGATGCAGATCTCCGCCAGAGCAGCGAGTACCTGGTTCTTCATTGCTTTTGGCACTTTTTCTAGGATCACGAGCAGCTTTAGCACGCCGTCCTCTTCGATGAACGCCGTCTCGCTGTCCATGTCCCCTACAATGCATGACCGCACGGCGTCGACGACCCCAATGAGGATGTTTTCTTCCAGAACCGAGTGCGAGGGGTCAAAGTCGAGGTGCTGGTTCACAATGTGGACCCCATGCGCGCGATAGAACCGCTTTCGGTTCAGCTCGTGGTTGCGGCACATGGAAGCACACGCCAGGATCGCGTTGCGGCGGATGCCAAACGTGTGGCGAGACGGCGGCGCTGCGAACGCTGCGAGCGCAGTCTCCACGCCGTCGACGTTGCCCAGTTCGTCCTGGAAACAGGGGACTGCAGGCGAGATCTGCATCATGAGCAGCCAGGCTGCGGCCAGGTTCTCGTCGCTCTGCATCACGCTCTGCTTGAGGAAGTCGAGAAGAAGAGCGTGTCCGTTGACCTCGAAGAAATGATCGAGAATGAACGGCGCGAGGTGGTTCAGCACGCTCAGCGCCGTGATCTGCAGGAGTTGCAGCTGCGCGGGCGTGTGCTGCTGCGTGGACTGTGTGCTAGAAGATTTGGTACTTTGTCCACTATTGCCAGCGCCCGTGCCTCCTGTTCCCGTAGCGTAGTTCAGCAAGATCTCCGTGAAGCGAAACTGCACAAGCTCGCCCAAATTCGCCTCGTGGTCGCACACGATCTCTGCGAGCAGGTACCAGAGCAGCTGCTTGAACTCGAAGTCCTCGTCCCCGTTCGTCGCGTAGTTGTGGTAGTCCGCATTGATCGCGACAGACCGCGCTGACGACGGCATGAATTTGCTGTTTGTTGTTGTGGACTTAGCATTTCGTTTCTTTGTCTGGGTCTTTGTTGCTGTCGCGTACGAGAGCAGACTGGCAGTGAATCCAGTGGAGTAAAAGAAGTCGAGCGACCGCCGGTGACGCGCGAGCAAGTTGAGGATCATGAGGCACTCGTTGCGCATCTCCTTGTCCTGCTTGCGGTACCCGCGCGCGAGTAGAAGCTCAAAGATATGCAGCAACATCTGGAGCGTGAACTCGTTGCCGAGAAAGTACGCGGCATTGCGGAGCCGGAACTGCACGAGCAAATCTCTTCGCGACGCGCACTTTGTGACGGTTTTCATCTTCTCGTGGCAGAGCTCGAGCACGTTCCAGATAATCACGATGCATAGCGGCAGCAGCTCGTCCTGCGGGTCGCGGATGTTCTCCATGATGAACACGATGTAGTGTAGCGCGCCGCTCATGACGAGCACTTCGGCGCAGCGTTGGTGGCTCGAGAGCTCGTAGATGATCTCGACAACTGGGAACAGGACCGCAGCGGCTCGCTGCTCTGTGTTGAGAGCAACGCCGCCTTCAGTAAACAGCAATATCGCTTCTCCTTCGTCATATTCGCCGCTTCCGTGGCTCGGAGCTGTCGCCTGAGTCGAGGGAGGGGTCGGTTCTCTTGCGGAGTTGACAGGAGTGGTCGCAGTCGAGGGTGTCGTGGGCGAAATCGGCCTTTCGGTATCCAGTGGCATGCTTCTTTCTGTATTTTGGACTAATTTCAAAGTTGAACCCTGTACAAAGCTCTTCTCCGTGCTCATACTCGACCCAGAGACTCGGACTACCTCGGCTTCCTGCATTTCCTCGTCGTCTGGAAAAAGGTCGTACAGCACACCGACGATCGCCTCCACCGTTCCGGTTTCCTCCATGAGGTTCTGGCTGAACATGCGCGGGGAAAGACGAAAGTCCTCAGCTGCGCTGGGCTCCGAGTTGTTATTGCGAGGCTTGGATGTTCTCGCTAAACCTGAGTAAAGGCGCATTACCATCACAGCACAAAGTGAGGAGACCGAATGCCATTTCATCTACGGTAAACTTACAAAAGCAGAGCGGCCTCACATGCTCCAATCGCAAACTGCTGAAGTGCCTCTGCAGTCACTACTTGCACATCCAGGACTTCAAACGTCAGCAGTAGTCCCAGAGTAGGCAAAATGTCTTGAAGCAAAGACGGATTTGAAATGTCTTCGTTGGATTTCTGGCGAACAAAAGGCTACGCCATACGTCAAAGTACAGTGAGAAAGTGTTAGGACTGTGTATGTCACTTACTGAGCAATAGTGGAGTGGGACAGAGAGCTGATACACACGCACACACTACATACTGTACCTTGCGGCATAGCGTGACTGCTGCTACCAGTGAGTCCGTAAACTGTGTCTGTCCATCAAGCACTTTGTCACGTAGCAACAGGAGAAAATCGTTCACAATAGGCAGCTCTGCAAGCTTCCACCTGCATCGACCAAGAACCCGCTTTAGCCAGTACCCTTGTGTGATCAATGCACACCACCTCGTCAGATCACTCATTATCCGCACCCATGTTCATTCTGGAAAATCACGTTCTTTGCGAGCGCAAGGTGGCGCTGGTGGTTGCCCTGGGTCTGAGGGTCCAGCACGGACGCGAAGAGCTTCTCAAAGCCCTGCAGTGAGGATTCGCCCTCGTCGCTCATCGTTGACGACGCGCCGCTAGCAGTCGCCATGGTGCGTGCAGTAGTGCGTGACGCAGCAGTCGACGGAGAAGACGGCAGGAGCCTTGACGCCATCGCAAGCCTTCTTTCTATACAACAGGCAGCAGTAGGCAATAGGCAATTGGGGATAGCAGCAGCTGGTGATGTTGAACTCATTTCTGGCTGTGTCGCTTCAGGATTGGAATGACACACCTCAATAGAAGCCCCTGACCGTCACTCTGGCATGCGCGTGCTGAGCGTGTGCTTGAGTCCAACACATTTGCTCCACCTCAGCATAGTCTAATGCTCTCCACCTATCATATCGCTCCAGATTAAAACCCGTAAAATGACACCCCTTCTTCTTGGTTCGTTGCGCGGTTGGCTTACAAAAACTGAGTACAGCAGCTTTTGCCCGCCCAACCAATTTCTCTCGCCATCACGACCATCTTTTACACTTTTTGATTGTATTCCATCAACACCATGGGGATTCCCTTGATGAGTCGTAAATGACCTCCGTCCCACGTGTCTCGCCTGCCTTCTTCAAGCAGATCTCTTTTCCGCTCCAAGAGAAGAAAGAACAAGCCAAGGCGAAAGAAGGAAAGCAGGAAGGAAAGCAAGAAGATCGGGCGAGTGATTCAATCACCAACGAGAAGGAAGATCAAAATCTCCATGAAGCTCTGGCGCGTGCTCGCGCTCTCGGTGGCCGCCTGCGCGGCTGCGGCGGCCCACGTCCCCGGTGCCACGGCGGAGGACCAAGCGGCTACGAACAGCAAGTACGACAACAATGGCAACGATGGACTCTTCTCGTTCATCACGCAGGAGCTGCAGCGCTCGAGCGCGCTCGTGCAGCGCTTCTTCTTTGATGAAGCGACGCAGGAGAACGCTCAGCAGACGGCGCCTGTGCAGATCGTGATTCTGGACAACGGCGAGGAAGACGGTATTGAAGGCTTCCTCTTCCCACTGCAAGAAGAAGGAGAGCAAGCGCAGGAGTTGACGCGCCAGGAACAGCAACTGGCGTGTCTGACCGCGCTCAAGGTGTTCCACGAGCAGGACGAGCTAAAGCAAGAGCGACAGCAGCTCTCGCAGCGTCTGCGCTCGCCGTTCAAGCGCGCGTTCCAAGTCATGTCGCTGCACTACTTTGATGAAGCGTCGTGCGACGACTTTGAAGATTCGCGTCTTGTGGACGAGTGCAACCGTGTGCTCGACATGGAAGACGCGGTGCGCCAGTTTATGACTCGTGGGCGCACGGATGAGCAAGTGTGCGTGCTTGTGAACGAGAAGGACCAAGAAACCGAACCGAAGCAAGTGGGAGGTGAACTATCGTGCAAGCTTTGCAAGCGCTTCGTGCAAATGATTGTCCAAGCACTTGCCCAAGAAGTGTCTCAAGTTCAAGTTGTACGTGAAATCATTGGCGACATCTGCGACTCGATGGCGAAAGACTCCATGTGCCACACATTCCTCCAGCAGTACGACCAAATCGTGAACTGGCTGAAGAACGGTACCGACCCAGCAACAGTCTGTCTCCGGATCACGATGTGTGAGAAGAAGAACCAGTTGCAGCAGCTGTCTGATTTGACCGCGAACGTGCTCGTGAAGGACGAGAGCAAGGACCATGCGTGCTTCTACTGCGTGTACATTGCGTATGTTGTGGCCAAGGTCAACGAGATCATGCCATCTCAGCTGAACAATGTGCGCGCGCTCATCAAGTGGGGCTGCACGATTTCCCCGAAAGACTGCAAGTGCGACTTGCTCGTGACGAACTACGACAAGATCGTCGGCTGGGTGAAACAGGACAAGAAGCCGAGTGTGATCTGTGAAGCGCTGAACATTTGCAAGAAGAAGGACAATGCGCTCGCGATCGGAGCTCCAGATGCGTCTGTTGAAGAAGCTCTGACCGCGCTCATACCACTCGTGCAGCGTGACATGAGCCAGGACGACAAGAAGTGTTTCTACTGTGACGTAGTCACTACGCTGATCCAAGTTGCCTTGCACGAGGACCCTGACCACGTCGGTGAGATCCGCATGTATGCGGATATGATCTGCGGCATGTTGGGTGATACCAACCAGTGCCACAAGTATGTTGCCAAGCTGGACACTGTGATTGACAAGCTGAAGAAGGGAAAGCACCCTCGTGAGATTTGCACGTCCTTGAAGTACTGTGGTGCGAAACTTAGCGCTATCGATGCTTCTACTCAGACGACGGTGACCGCGTTCACGTTCACCAGTCAAGACAAAAAGACCTGCTTGTACTGCGACTACATCGCGATCGCCATGCAGATCATTCTGCAGCAGGACGCGAACCAAGTAAACGAGATTCGTGAGTACGCGGACATGATCTGCGGCTTTTTGGGTCCAGACAACGTCTGCCACCAGTACGTCGACAAGTTTGATGCGATGATTGACCAGCTGAAGCAAGGCAAGCACCCTCGCGACATCTGTGTCGGCTTGAAGTACTGCACTTCGAAGTCGAAGGCTGACGCTGAGCCTTTCAAGAAGGCGTTGACTGCTTTTGTGGTGAACAACCGTGCTGTGGACGTCCAGGACGACAAGAAGTGCTTCTACTGTGACTACGTTGCGACGCTCGTGCAGATCATCATGCAAGAGGATACGGACCAAGTGAACGAGATCCGTGAGTACGCTGACATGATCTGTGGTTTCTTGGGACCCGACAACATCTGTCACCAGTACGTCGACAAGTTGGACATCATCATTGACCAGCTGAAGAAGGGAAAGCACCCTCGTGAGATTTGCACGTCCTTGAAGTACTGTGGTGCGAAGATGAAAGCCCTTGCGAGCACCGCTCACGGGATCGAAAATCTTGCTTCTTTCGACCAGCATCTTGTCAAGATTGTGAAGAACTCCATGGAATCTGCCATTGATGGGTGCTTTGTTTGCACGCAGCTGGCGAGTATTCTTGAAGTTGCTCTTGCTGAAGATCCTTCGCAGATCGACCAGATTCGTCAAATTGGAGACTTGGTGTGTGGGTTCCTCCCGTCGGAGTCGAAGGTGCGCTCTTCACATCCTACTACACTCCCTCTACTACGTTGTGTGTATTGTTGCTGACTTGTTTTTTATGTTGTGATTGTGAAGTGCCGCCCTGTCATGGACGAGTTGGACAAGGTGATTGATTCTCTCAAAAAGGATGAAAAGCCAAAGGCGATCTGCCACGATATGAAGTTTTGCAAAGCAAACGCGAGCGGTCTGAAGACGAAGGAGGTGGCCCCATCAGTCCAGAATTCAGGAAAGGGGAATAACTCTTGCGCATACTGCAGCGGTGTTGTCACTGTCTTGGAGTTTGCCCTCAACCAGAACCCAGGTGAAGTTCGGGAAGCCCGTGAAGCTGCGGGAATTGTCTGCAGGCTGCTTCCATCCGATGACAAGGTATGCATTCGGGAACTATGGTTTGTGCTTGAATCGGATGCTGATCTAATGTTTGTGTTCACATTTACAGTGCCACGCCGATTTGGAAATGTTCGACATTGCAGTGTTACGGTTGCGGATCGGCAAGCCGCCACATGAAATCTGTCAAGAGTTGAAGTTCTGTACCAGTGCGGACGAGGCTGCGTCTGTGAAGCTGTCGGATCTGAGATTCTTGGATCCAAGCCTGTCTCCATCTCGCTGCACTATTTGCAAGCAGAACTCGTTGCTGCTTGCTTCGATGGTTGCTAAGCCTGCGAGTCTTGCGACTTTCACCGCTGAGATGAACTCGATCTGCCGCTTAATTCCAGATTCGAAGGAGGTACGAACTGCCGCATGAACATGCTGATATGGTGCTGTGTACCGTGATATTAACCATGTTCTTGTTTGATTTGTAGTGCACGTTGCTGATGAAGCATCACGACACGATCATCGATGCTCTGAAGAACAATGAAGACATCGAGTCGATCTGTACTCGTATCCACGAGTGCGAATCTGCGAACCAAGTTGCGAAGCCAGTGGAGTCGGAGAAATCGATGACGATGGGCTGCCTGCTGTGTGAATACACGGCGGAGATGGCGTCCCGTGCGGCGAAGAACCAAAACGAGCTCCGCCTCGCGAAGGTTGCTTTGGAGACGATGTGCACCATCCTTCCTCCTGCCGCTCGATGTGATGTGCTTTCGTCCAAGTTTGATGAGCTAGTCGTGCTGATTCAGAGCGGCAAGAGTCCAAGCCAGGCGTGCTACTCCGTCGCACTTTGCGATGCTGCGTTTGCCGAAGCTCCAAAGGTGACGGAGGCAATTGAACGTCCAGACTACCTGTTACCAGTGGAGTTCGCCCCTATTGCGATGGGTGAAGTGATGGAGCTCGAGTAAATCGTCTGGGTTTTTTCGCAGCGCTTACTCGTGGCGTGTGATCCTGAAACAACTTGATGCTGCAAGGGGCGTGCGTTCGCTCTGTTCAAGTTGTGCTTTGCATGTACTCTTTTTTTTGTCTTGTGAACTTTGTATTCCATTTTTTCTTTATCCGCTGCTGCAAACTAGCAAGCTGCACCAATTCCCTTTTTTCATTTTCAACAAATCGACACGCAGATTAATAAGAAAGCCAAAATGACATCAAAGTGCTTTACGTCTTTCACTATGTGAGGAGCTCGCGACTGATCTCGTCCATGATCCTATCTGTAGGCGTCAATGCAAGCGACGGGAGCTGTTGACGTAGCCGAGCGGTGTTCAAACACGCATTCAGAGGCGGATGGTAGCCGAGATTCACTGAAGTCCGCGACGTTGGAGCAATTGCAGCGTGTGAAGTTGTTCCTTGGGGATTGATGCGCTGACACGCCTCGCAGTATCTTTTGGCGAGCTCCACCCGCGAGAGCGTGTCGATGCCTCCTGCAAGAGGAGTCAACACAAACGAAAGAGAGAATCAGTGTTTCCAGATAAGACAAAATCTTACAATACCAAAAAAAAGCATCACAAACCAATGTTGAGCAGCAGGAAATGCGGTGACAAAGTTGGCGTTGCTGCCTGGAACGAGTCATCCCCACTCCTTTCCAAGAGCTTGAAGACAATCGCTGCCAAGTCACGCACGTAAATGAACGATCGGACCTCGTCGCTCCAGAGCCTGAGCTGCGACGGCAGAGTCTCTTCATCTTTGCTAGCGTCGTAAAAGAGCTTCTGGTGCAGCCACTCCATGAACTTTGGCGGCTGGTCTGCAAATAGCGGTGCTTGGGGGCCGATGACGTTCGCGATGCGAAGGACGAGCCCGCTGAGATTGGCGTATTTACCCTGTTGTGCAAGTAAAAACGCGTCGAAACAGAGCTTTGACGCGCCATACACTGTGAGACTTGCTGGATCTGTTGAAGATGATAACGAGGAGAGCGATTCGACGGCGTCGCTCTCTTTGTAACCGTGTGGAGGCGGATTCGCTCCGTCGTACACGAAATCCTGTACAATGTCAATCGGAGCATGATGAACAGTGAGGAGCTATGCAACACACATGCAAGCCAAGCGATCCTAGTAGTACAGCAAAGAGGACTCACGGTCGAGAAATGCACAAAGCGAACTTTCCACTCGAGCTCTTCGCCGATGAACTCGACCAGCTCTCGTGGCTGAAAACACGCCACATTCCATACAACAACACACCCATGAGCCACGAGAGTCAGCACTTATTCATAATGATCGCCCTGTTGTGGCGGTCGTAGATAACAGCAGCAACCGCACTTCATTGATCGCCTTGGCTCTCGCAGGCTCTTTCTCGCACGCTGCAGGTGACGACATCGCTACAAAACAGCGACACAGCATTGAGCAGTAAATTAGGATGGATCCCTTACACGGAGCTAAGCTACCGCAATACAAACCATCACTCACCCACGCAGTTGATGATCACGTCGGGGCAAAAGTGGCGGATGCACTCGCGCACCGATGCCATCGTGCCGAGATCCACGCCCCAGTACACGCGAACCTGCGAACTGCTGGAGGCGGCAGGTGAGGATGGCGCGGTCGTCGTGCTGACGCTCACAAACCCCGCAGGAAATGGAGATGACGACGCTTGCTGCCCGCGCATGGTGCACGCCATGGCGAAGCTATCGCTACCGTACTCGCTGCCATATGCAGCTGCCAAGTGGCGCTGCAGGATGAACTGCGCCACGTAGCTGGAGCCGCCCAGCACCAGCACGCGGGTCATCATTGTCTTTTGGTCTTTTTGGGATTTGGCTCAACAGCAATCGTTGTCAGGAATCATATTATGATTCTGTCTGGCAATTACGATATCTGAGTCTGAGTCACAAATTGAGCAGCTCAAAAGTTCAAAAAAGATGGCAGAGCATGAAGAGAAAGCGCGCGTGGTGGCGGATGTGGAGCGATTCGTGGAGATGACGCACCAGGTGGGCGGCCACGCGACTGCGAAGACAAGTAAGGCGCTCTGTACATACAAGGCACCATAGCGCACGCTGTGTTGCGAAGCACTGACGTGTTGTGTGTGTCCTCATCAGGCTTGAGGTCGTACGGCGGAAAGATCTTGAAGCCCTTCCAGAACAAGCGCCGCGGAGAGCGCGAGCACGAGTTTTACGAGCAGGTGTTCCGCACAGAGCGTGCAAACCCGATCTTCGAACAACTCCGACCGCTCATCCCTGGGTACCACGGCATGGTGGTGATCCCGACTGGCGAGCACGGCACCGATGGAGTGGACGCGGCATCAACAGGCAGTGAAAGTCGCGATGGGAGTACGTATCCGATATGTTTCAGGATCGATGTTGTGGCTGGCTTGCCCCTAATATTAATGATGTGTGTTTGCACAGAGCACCTGGTGATGGACGACTTGACGTGGGGGAGATACTGGCCGTGCATCATGGATGTCAAGGTCGGCACGCGCTCGTACGAGGACGGCGCCAGCGCCGAGAAAATCGCGTACGAGAAGCAAAAGTTCCCGCTCCAGGAGCTCGTGGGCTTCCGCATTCAGGGGATCAAAGTGTTCGACCCAGCGCATCAGCAGTACATTGAGCTCGACAAGTACTTTGGACGCCAGGTGCGCTCACAAGAGGACCTGATTCCAGCGTTTGGGAAGTTCTTCACGACCCACGAGGGCGACAAGCGCAAGAACATCGTATTACTCAAAGCGGTACGAATGTATTCCCTTCCTTTTGATAAGAGAGGTTGTCGCAGTTCTAACTGGGTCGTATGATTGATTTGCCCAGTTTCTATCGCGCCTGGAGCTACTGAGAGCGTGGTTTGACGAGCAGCAGGAGCTCGAGTTCATCGCAAGCTCGCTCCTGTTCCTCTACAACGGCGAAATCGACAACAGCGCGCTCCAGAATGCCAACGGTGCCGGTGATGCCGACGATCCGGCACTCGCTAGCGCTTTGACTGCGGACATCCGGCTGATTGACTTTGCGCACGTGACGCGTCGTCCTTCTGATGCGCTGGAGCGAGACGAGGGCGTGCGCAAGGGCATCCACACGATCATCCACTGCTTCCAGGAGCTCTTGGAGCAGTTGCAGTAAGGCAAAGTGAGGTGAATGGTGGTGAAAGTGTATCCACGTCACTCGGTGTGCTTCAATGTCATTCAAGCAAAATGATAGGCGCCGTTTCGATGAAGATCCGTTGAGTCAGCTGTTTGAGTTTTTCCAGTATCAGCATCAGCAGTTTCATTCCAGCGAAAGAATAACCGACAGAGCAAATAACAACGGGCTGCTATTAATAGACCGCTCGCCTCTCGCATCATCAGGGCAGCTGTGAGGTGATTTTAGTATCCTTGCGCGCTTTTGTGAGTCCATGGTGGCTAAAGCGTCATGCGAGATTTTCTTTTTTCTTGGAACGTTGATGGGATTATTTTTTGAAGAAAGAAGAAAAATCGCTGGAAAGTGGAAAACCGTTGCGAGGGAAAAATGGAACGATGGAAAGAAGTCGAAAGGCCTGGGGCATGTCATGCTCACGCTCATACCCACGCTCATGTCTTAAAGCTGGCTGCCTGTTGTAAAAGCAGTCGTCGCGCAATAGTCGTACCTTTTCATCCTCCGAGACAACGTCAAAGTGAGAGAGAGGCCTCTCACAATCCATCATTTCCGATCTTGAGCAGCTCCTCACAAGCGCAAGCAGCCTTCACTGCTCACTCCATCAGCACCAGCAACTTCCTTCCTTCCGAATGGGCGTCGACATGCAGTTCCGACCGGCAGTGCACCCACTCCGTCCACTTCAGACCCAGAGCGTCCGCATCAATATTGAGACCACCCAGAGCGAGCAGCTCCTTCACGAAAATCGCTTACTTTGGCAGCGAGAGTTCCAAGCGCTTTTGCAGAAGTATGAGCCGGAGCGAGCGCACCAGGCATCGGCCTTGCTGCGCGTCTACGCTGGCATGGTACGATTTGACTACTCTATCATTGCACAATTGCCTGGCCTTCTTCCATTTCAGCACTAACTGTTCTACTTGTGTTTTCTTGATTTTAGGAATATGAACTGCTCCAGTGCTATCGCCACCACTACACAGGCAAAGGAGGCTTCCGCATCTCCACCTCAACTACAACTGGCCAAGAACCGTTGAGCTCCTCCACCAAGCATACCTCGGGCATCTTCTCGCTGCCGAAAGCTGCGATCGCGACCTACTTGCGCGAAAAACGGCGCGCTCGTTCACGATTCACCACCAACTCCAACCAGAGCACCACCACCACCACCAACAACAACAACTCTACTCAAAGCAGCAGCAGCAACAGCAGCAACAACAACAGCAGCAACCTCAGAAGCAGCAGACAAGTCAACATGGATTGTTCAAAAGGGGACGATATCCGCAGTCCAGAGATGCCGCTTCTCGTCTCTTGAACAGCGCCAGTGATCAGCAGTAGTAACCAGAATCGCCAGCAGCACAGAGTTCGTCCATCCGCCCCCACCATTGCAGCATGACAAACGCCGCCACGCAAATGACCAAGATGTGCACACACTGACGTCCGTCGTGCGTCCGTCCACACACGAGCTTCGCCTGTCCGGCAGAGCATTCAACAACGCAGCAGTCTCAAGCCTCGAGTTGACACTTCAAGACAAGCCAGCGAAGAGCTACGGAAAGTGTGGTCAAAAATGCGTTCGTTTGTTGACAAAATTGGGGTTGGTCCTAAATCTAAATGGTGTTCTCTATCTTCTTCTGGCTCATTGTGTTCTTCTTCTGTGGGGCTGCTGGACGACTGACTCTATGTTCTCTAAGCGCTCGCTGGCGGACGAGGGTGACTAATATATACCTGGGCAGGGCTCGCGCGCGCAGCCGACTATAAGAGCTGCATCTGCTGCTGCATGCTGTGCATCTGGTGCTGGGGCGGGTAGCCGTTGGCTGAGTAATACATCATGCCCTGCTGTTGCTGCTGGCTGGCTGCGTCGCCGCCGGCCGAGCCCGAAGGACCGCCCGCGTGCGGGTGCTGCGCGTAGTAGCTGCCGCGCGAGTTGCTGTACGCAGCGGCCGCGGCGGCCGAGTCTGCGGCTGACAGGTGGTGGTGGTACTGCGACGAACTGCTCGGGTACGGCTGGTGGTGGTGCGGCGCCTGCTCCTTCATGTCAAAGTAGTCAAGGCTCGCGCGGTCCGCCATGGCGTTCGGCGGGCCGGCATTCTCCTTCGACGACCACTGCGCCTGCTGCGAGTACATGTTCACGTTGCCGCCGTGGTGGCCGCCCGACGGCTTCATGACCTCACGCTGGTTGTACGCGTGCGATGACGCCTGCTGCTTGTGCGACGGCGCCGAGTATCCAGTCGGTGGGGCCGCGTGCGGCGCGCTGTCCATGCCCATGTAGTGGCGTCCGTGGCTCTGCATGCTCATCGGGTCGTAGGATCGTTGATCCGCGTGGATCTGCATGTACTGGCTCGAAGTCGCAACCGCGGCAGCCGCAGCAGCCGACATTGGCGCGCCTTGGTCGTAGCTCTTCGCGTAGCGGAGATCCAAGTCGGCGCGCTGGTAGCGGATCGACTGGTGGTCCATCGCCGCGTGCTCGCGCGCGTCTTTGCCTCCTGCAGGCGCGCCGGTCATGCTGCCGTTGCCGTTGAACGCCGGGGTCGTGATCTGTCGCATGTCCATGATGTTCTGCGGTGCGCTGACGAGCGGGTCCTTGGGTGTCTTGCCCTTGGCCGCGTTCGCGTGGAATGAGCACTTGCCCTTCTTGCGCGCCGGCTTGTTGCAACCCGTCGAGTCGCAGCGCTTGCCGCCGCCGTGCTCAGCGCAGTAGCCACCGCCGCGGTCATTCTTGGTGCAGTCCGGGTGCTGGCAGAAGCGGGAGCCGCCGTGGCCGGCGCAAAAACCACCGCGCTGCGCACCCTTGTTGCAGCCCTCTTTCTCACAGCGCTGGCCGCCACCGTGCGCGCGGCAAAAGCCACCGCCCTGCGAGCTCTTCGTGCAACCGTTGGTCTGGCAGCGCAGCCCGCCGCCGTGTGCCTTGCAGAGCCCATTCGACTGCGACGCCTTCGTGCAGCCCGACTGCGTGCAGCGCTTGCCGCCTCCGTGGCGGATGCAGAGGCCCTGGCCCTGGGAGCTGCGCTCGCAGCCGTCCACCATGCAGCGGCGGCCGCCGCCGTGCGCCTTGCAGAGCCCCTTGGAGCGCACGCGCTTCTTGCAGCCGGGCATCGTGCAGAGCCGGTTCGACTTGAGCCCGTCGTTGCGGCCTTCCTCCGTGCCGTCGTCGCTGCGCGGGGAGCCGGTCGGGGACGAGTCCACGGACGAGTTCGGGCCGCTCGACTTGTACGGCGACATCATCTGGGACTGCTGCTGCTGAAGCTGCTGCGGCTGGCTGGTGCTGATCGTGAGCGTGTTGCGCGCGGCGTTGGCTGCAGCGGCCGCAGCCTTGCCGGCCTTAGTCGCAGCCGCCTTGGACGTCTTGCTGGCGCCCTTCTTGGCCGGACCGGACGCGGATGGAGGCGGACCCTGCGACTGCTGTGGGTGGTTCTGCTGGTGCGCATGCTGGTGGCTCTGCTGGTGCGGGTGGCCGTGGCCCATGGCCGGCATGCCATACTGCTGCTGGTGCTGCTGGTACTGCTCGTAGTGGAACGCGGCGGCCGGGTCCACCTGGTGGTGCTGCGGGTGGTGCGGGTGGTGGTGCATGTGGCTGTGGTTGGTGTGGTGCTCCATGGCTGTGGTCGACGACGGGTAGTGGTGGTGCGGGCGGTGGTGGGTCGAGGTAGAGTACGAGGAGAGCGCGGAGGCCATGCAGACGGTTACTTGCTTCTTCCTGCGGATCTGCGGACGGACTTGGCGCGCAATTTAAACGGGGCGGACGGACACGAAACGGTGGGTGGGGTGAGAGAGGGGGAGTACTTACCAACGAGTTGGTAGGTAGGAAAATAAAACAACCACTTGCTTGGTCGCTTGTGTGTGTGTGTGTGTGTGTGGCGGGGCGGATTCGATTCAACGCGGCGCTTGCTTGTTTGCTTTGTTTGGTTGTTGTGCGCGGTTCGAACTGTCTTTAACCGTGGACGCGCAGAGACCGAGCCGAGCCACTCTTCGTGCTTGTGCGTGTGGTGTGGACTTGGGCCGTCGAATTCTTGAATGAATCACACGGGCACGGTCGGCCTGCCTGTTCTCTCGTGCACGCCGTCTCCATCCTCAGCTCCACCAGTTTTGGCTCTTCTTGGCCCGTGACTCGTGCGTTGTATGGTGGAGCGATGAGGGGGGAGAAAGGGGAGAAAATAATGAGTGGCGAGAGGGATGGGACAAGAGCAAGGACGTCACCAGCTGGCAGCGCGCTTGGCCCAATCAGCGCGCGCTCAGCCGCCCCATCTGTTTGGCTAATCACGCAATGCCGCGTTTTGGTCGATCTACAACCCTACATCCGGTACCTCTGGCCCTAACCCGCGTAAGGACGAGCCTGATCGTGCACAAAATGTCCCAGAACCGCGGACATCCAGCCAAAAATCGGACCAAGCATCAGATGTCCCCCAACCAGCACGTCCGAGAGAACAAACCAAGATCAAGATGTTTGATCATTTTGTTTTGTTCTCTCGGCAGACTTGTTTGAAAAGTTGAAAGACGATCAGTCATCCGCGAATTCTCGCAAACTTGCAGACTGTTTGTCAGTTTTCCCTTGTTTGCATGTGAGCATTTTGACCAATGTCCTCACAATTTAGTTAGCAAACTAAAAGTCTATTGAACCGGCCAACCCGCTACTGGATTGATTTCAAAACCAAACGTCAACCTGAGCTCAGAATGCGTGTACTCTTGCCTCACATTCGTTTCTATTTCGAACAAACTCGGACTTTGTAGAATTTCAAAAACCAAAACCAACCACGCTCACTGAGATGTGATTCGAACACATCAAAAAAGCCGCAAGTCACATCTCACTACTTTTACCATTTAATTCGGTTACATTTGCGGATCTTTGTGCAAAAAACCTTGAAGCGCTTGAGGGAAAGCCAAGCCGCAAAGCCCACACATGTCTACAAAAAGAATGGCCAATCTACTCCGAAGCGCGGCGAGAGAAAGGGCCGCGACACAGGTGAGGTGAGGAAGTGGGGAAACTTGCCAGCAAGTCAGAGCAGATCGGATCGGAGTGGCATTACAAACAACGCACTGGCGCGCTCGCCGTCACTAGCGCTGTTCAATGTCCACTGCGCCACAATGCACACACGCTTGCTTTGCGGAAGCAAGTTTGCAAGTTTGTGCAGCGGGTGCCAATTGTGGCAGTTGTGGCAGTATCTTCTCGTTTGTTCGCGAGCGAAACGCTGTTGACGGACACAAACAAACAAGCGTTTGCTTCAGCTTGCGAAACGACGACACTTGACAAAGAAAAGCGACTGACGTACTGTACTTCTGACACGTCCGACTGAATCCGCGCTTTTAAACGTTTATGTAACACGGCGGACAGCGTGGTTGTATGATATTCGTGCTCGTTGCTGGGCAACTCCTGTCGCCACGCATTTCGCTCCTGTTCGCGGGCTTTCATATCCGACGAAAATGTGCACAAATGTTGTGCACAAGCGCACAGTTACGACACCTGCACATCAGTCAATCAAGTGGTTCTCATGCGATGTGATAAAGCCGGAACATTAGCAAACACGCCTGAAAAGAAAAGACGGCCAGGTGAGGGTGAGGGGTCAATCACAAACGAGATGCACAAACATTTGACACCTCCAGCAGTTGATTCTCTGTAAATGGTTTCGGTACACAAATCGATTTTTCTGCTCAAATAACCTGTAAGAACAAATGTGTCGAGCGATTTCTCACCCAGCTTTTCGGTATCGCATCCTCTTGTCCACTTGGTTCGTTTTTGCGCACGTTACACATGCGCATAGAAAACCCAAAGTAGGTATCCAACAAAGTGCAAAGAAGAAGCCGTCGTTTCTTGAACGTCAACACCCGCCCCTTACGTCATGGATTGGCGAGTGGTGTTGCTTTTTGCTCCACGAGCCGTGCACGCTTCATGTCCTGTATCCTGCAGCAAGCAGGCTTTGCTTCCTCGGCATGTGTGACTTGTGACGACGATTGCTCCCCCGCTCGACTGCCCTGCCTCACGGAAGGCGCTCGTATGGAAGCCGAAAGCCTCCTGTCTGTCTGTCTACACATGCGGAGGGGCTGTCTTCTGCAACGCCTGTTGGGCTGGATCTCCCTGGATTCGAGTGGCTGCTTCTTTATTGACTTCTTGACTGCCGCCCCAGCTGGTTGCAGTAGTGACTGCATGAAGTGCTCACTCTCGCGCCGTCTCGCTCGCCTCCTGCTGCTGCTGTTCTTATTCGTGCTTCGCGCAGACTGGTGAGAGAGAGAGAGAGAGAGAGAGAGGGGCGGCAAATATGATGGAAAACCGTCACGGCAGGATCGCCATTTTTGCCTGTTGCGCGTTAAGCGGCACGTGACGTTTTGTTGGACTTGTTTGCAACAGCAACCAGCAATCGTCGACAAAAAAAGAGTTGCGCGTTTCGTTCGTGGCTCCGTACTCGACTCGAGTCGAAATCGAAATCGAAAGAAAAGAAAAGACGCACAAACGTGCGTGTGGAGTCATTTCTGTACTGTAGCCATCATCCGTAAAGGACTAAGAAAAGAGGACAACTTTCTACTCATCCCGTGCGTCCAGTACCTACCAACATCAGTGCGTTTGTATGGGCGATTCCTGTTTCTGGCACCATACGAGAGGCGAAGTGGGGCGCGGGCGGTCAGCATGAGTCAATCATGGTCTGCGAGCCACGCACAGGTGATATCGAACGAAAGGGTCCACGACGACCGCTCGGTTCGCAGGAGTAGGTCCCACACAAGTCACACACAAAGGCTGGACAGCAGAACCGAGGAGGCGAACAAGCTCCATATCTCGGGGTGGGAGCTCCTGACTCGAGGAGGCGGCCGACCTTCCTAGTTCCCAAGCACCAGGAGGTCCGTACGTCAGGCATTTGGCAGCGTCCAACAAAGAGAAAGAATGAGAGAAAGGGGAGGAGGAGCTCAAGGGCATGAGATATGTATGCACCTCAGCTGGTGGTCCTTGATTTGGCGTTGGCGTAATTCTTATTTTCAATTTACAAGGGAGAATATTGGGAAACTACGTGGGAGAAATATGAACGAAGCAGCTCGTGCGACTATGAGAGCGAGACGCACTCAGGCGGCACACTTGCTCCCGATGCTTCCGTCGACGGGGACCATGTAGCAGTAGTCCACCTTGCGCGCATGTTGCTGGTCGTCAGGCTTCCAACCATTTCCGGTGGAGATGAACTGCAGGCGAAGCTTCTCGGTCGAGAACGACAACTCAAAGAACCCGTATGGTTCACCTGTTGCGCCCCATACCCTGCACAACAGCAACAGCATCAAATAAACACAAGTTAGACACCTCACACATATTCGGTGAGAATGATCTTCCTCAGCAGATACGTACTGGTTGACGCCAACGCTCTCGAGCGCGTGGGGTGGTGGTGCGCCGATGCTTTCACTTTGGATACCACCGCCAGCTCCGTTCGTAACAAAGTGCACCTTGTGGCTGCTCGAGTAGTCGTGGCTCTCTGCGTGAGTGTGTCCATTGATGAAAAGGTGCACGCCGGTGTCCTTCAGCACCTTGTACCACCCTACGTACATGTCTGGGGGCATGTGGAAGTGAGGCGAGTAGTGCGAGTTCACGACCTTCCACGTCGCGTTGGATGCCTTGGCATCGCGCTCCAGCTGCACCAACGAGTCGTCTTGCCACTCTTTCAGCTTGTTCATGCACGCATTGAACATGTCGAGGTTTCCTCCAGCGCAGAGTTTACCAGCCGAGTCTGGGTGGGGGTCCTTGCAGATCGGGTTGTCACCAGCAGCGTAGCCGTAGCACTGGCAGCAGATCTGTGACGCGCCGTGGACTGTGGCGTAGTTCGTGTCCACGTTGAAGATGTCCACGGTTACGCCGCCGTTTTGAATGGTTTCCTTGTAATAGTGGTCCTTCAGTTTCCAACGGTCGTCATTGGGGCTCACGTATTTCTGCTGGCGTGTGAACTTGGCTTCAAGGTTCTGGAGCATCTCCTCGGTGGACTGGCACTCTTGGTCGCAGATGAAGCTCGAGCCGCCGTAGTCATGGTTGCCCATGACGTTAAGCCACGGGATGTTCAGTGCCACGTTCTTGTACTTGGACTCAAAGGTGCCTTCAAAGCGAGTCTGGGCATCGTTCGAGTTGATGCCCTGCCAGTAAAAGCTGTCACTGTGGTTCAAAGCCGACAGTTAAGAAAAGAAGACGGTCAGTCAAATCATTCAGACTTCACACAGACACACTCGCCAACAAAAAGCAGTGTTTGCTTACCCGTGCCCGATCACAACCTTTGGCTTGAGCAATTCAGCCGAGACTCCGAGGAGCGTCGCGACGTTCTCCTGCGCATAGCGATGCTTGTTGTACGCCTCCGTGTCGCGCTCGCCTTTGTATCTGGAGCAGCAGGAGCCGGTCGGGTCTGACGTCACTCCCCAGTCGCCGATCGCGAGCGCATGCAGAGCAAACTCGCTGTCCGAGGCTGTCAAGCGCATACACAAGAGACCAGAAACGTCAGCACTTCCATCCACTATATGTATTCTCACAGAACGAGAGCATGAGAAAGGCAGAGGTTTGCTTCCTACACGTAGTAGCGGCCTCCCGGGCGCTGAGCGACTCAAAGTTGAACGACTGGACGTCCACGGGCGGGTCCTGGGCGGCGACCGTCGTCAGCGCAGCGAGCGCGGCGATGAGCGCGTTGGCGAGCGAGAGCTTCATGAGAATTTGTTTCGTGTGATGTCGTCTCACTCTTGGTCTTCTCGGCCTTCGGCTTGCTGTTGCTTGTGCGCTTGCGGGCGAATACGGAAATGAAGCTTCTCTTCCGCGTGGGTGGGTGAGTGAGCAAATCCAGTATGGTGCATGGTCAACACTCGCAAATCCGAAGTAATGAAGCCAGCATTGACGTTGAACCTCTTATAAAGAATATCCTGTTAAAATAGAACAATAAGACCACCAAAAATTGTCACTTCCAGCAGCGAATCATAGCCTTTGAAATTTTATAATAAATCAGAGCGGGATGGCGATGTGACACCTCAACTACTACTGGACGAATTTTAGTCCTCTTATTAGAAGCCCCAGCTGTTTCTTCCGAATGGGGGCTTCTATTCAGGCGGATCGGACCACTTGGTGGGACTCAGCCAACCAACAGCTTTTGAGGAAAAAGAGACACCAGCACACCACCAGCATCAATATCAATGGTCGGAACGAAGATGATGCAGTCGCTCGCGGGTGTCGCCGCCACCGCGCGTGCGCTGCGCCCTACAAGCGCGCTGCGTGTCGGCAACGCCGCGTACGCGATGCAGATCAGCGCTTTTGCTACTGTGCCATCCAGCGGCTCCAGTCGTCGCTCTCGCCGCCTGCGTCGAGCGAAAGCATCCGGTGATGGCAGCGCCAGCAAGGGCGGAATCCTGAGCGAAGTGCGCGAAGCGATGAAGATCGTGTCGAACATCGACGAGACGACACGCAACGGCATCCAGCAGCGCGTCGAGATGCCCGAAGAGCTGCTTCGCCGCCTCACGACCGTTGTGAAGCGACGCACGCATTCACAGCTGGAAAAGCTACGCGATAAGTACGTGCACGACGAGAAGAACACGCGCCAGATCCCGCTCGACATGCACAAGAACCCGATCGGCTGGACGCTGGACAAGGATGCACAGATCCCCGCTTATTTGTATGGACCAACCGAGACGATGGCGTACATGTCGTACGAAGTGGAAGGCACCTACGCGTGCGCTCATCACGTGTTCCGTCAATTGCAGCAACAGCGACCAGATTTTAAGCCCGAGTCCGTGCTGGACTTTGGTGCAGGACCAGGTACAGCATCCTGGGTCGCGAAGGAGTTTTACGACGAATCCCTCACCCGCTACCGAGTAGTGGAGCCGAGCCAGTCGATGGTGGATGCCGCGGAGGTCGTGTTGGAAGGCTTTCCAGGACTCAGCGTTCGCCGCAGCATGTCGGAGATGAAGCGCGAGCTCGAGAGCGGCATCAAGTACGACCTGATCGTGCTGAACTACGTGCTCTCGGAAATCACGAACGACTACGAACGCGTGGCCGTGATGTCGGCGCTGTGGGAGCTTCTGAGCGACAAGGGCTGTATGGTGCTCGTGGATCGTGGAAGTCCGTGGGGGTCCCACCATGTGCGCTCTGCGCGTCAGTTCATCTTGGACTCGGTGGCGGAAGAGGAAGAAGAGACCGTCAAGATCCTCGCGCCATGCCCGCACCACTTTGAGGTATGTTGTTTGGTGTGGGCATGCGATTTCTGCCTGATGCGTCATGGTGTCTAACTTTGTGAGGCTTTACTTCGTGCGTATTCAAAAGTGCCCAGCTACTGGTGGCACCTGGTGCCACTTTGTGCAGCGCTCGCCGCAGGTGCACCGCCCTCGCGAGATGACGCCGAAGAGATGGCACGGCCAGAAAGGATCCAAGTTCTCGTACGTGATCATGGAGAAGAACGGAGCGGACGAGAAGGACGCCAAGCAGCGATTCGCACGAATGATCCGGTATGTTAGCGCCTTTATAAGCTCTTGTCACACATAGCCTCTCGGTTGGATCTGGGTGTTGACAATGTTGCATTTTGTTTTCCAGGAGCCCATTGCTTGCAACTCGCCACGTGCACCTGGACCTGTGCACCCCCGAGGGCGCGCTCGAGCGCCGCAGCGTGACGAAAGGCAAGCACATCCGCGAAGTGTATCGCGCGTCGCGCAAGGCCCACTGGGGAGCGCTCTGGCCGGCGGACGCCTCTATCTACACGGACAAGAAGGAGTAAGCTCAGGTCTTGTCGAGTTAGTGTCAAATTCACAGACAACTTCAATAGCTGCCTATTGCTGGTGGTGTACGAAACCACTTTGCAGTTTTCTCTCTCATTCAATAGACTCTTCCTTCACTTGTATTTTCGACTCTTGTCGTCCTTGCTAAGTCGACAAAAGTCAACGTCTGAAGCCATCAACGTGCCTCTTCGCACAGACAGCAGCACGCACAATTGGCGTGGCTCGTTGTATGAAAAAGGCGCGATGAAGAGCTCTTCGAATGAGATCGATGCGCTCTTCGAAGCCAGTGACGACGACTTTGTGGACGTCGTGCACGTCGCGGACCCGGCGCATAGTCGTCCTCAACACCGCCGCCGCCGTCCTCGTGCGACCAAGTCCTCCAGAGCAGACTGTAAAGACGACGAAAGTCGGGCATCAATGGACCTTTCTGAGCGATCTGGTCGTCCAATTGAACCAGACGGACATGTTGGCGAGAAAGAGCATGAGCAGGAAGACGACGAAGAAAAAGAGAGCGTGGGCGTGATGATCGCCATGTCGCTGCTTGTGGTCTGCCTCCTGGCGTTCGTGGGCTATATCAGCTACCAAGTGGTCATCTCGGAGAACCGGTTTGCGAATCGCATGCCAGCACGTACGTTGCTGCTGCTCCATGTCACTCCCTCACTACCTAGCACGTGTGTATTATTGTTGTCCATGGAACCAAACCGTCCACTTATTAATTGGCCCGTGCTGCTGCAATACTGTTCGGTTTGCCTCTTTGCTAAGCAGGGCCGCAAGTTGAAGCGAAGCATGTCCAGATCCAGGTCGACCTGGCTCAATTGTACTCTGGTCACCAACTCCAGGTAGAGCATCAGCTCATGTGCGATTACACCCCAGCCTAATATGCATTTTGTAGCTGCTGGGTGTTGATATATCGCTGTATCTTATACCAAAAACCAGGTCGAAGTGGCTCGGAAGCTCGTCTGTGAGCACTGTGCTGGCACAGGCGTCGATCTAAAGGGCGGCTTCCACGCGTGCCACAAGTGCGACGCCACGGGCGTCCAGACGTTCATCCAGCAAATTGGCCCGATCAAGCAGCACGTTCGCTCCGTGTGAGTCTGTCTGGCTGTCTTGTCATTGTGTGATCGTTCTTGTGGTTGGTGTTGTATCGAAATTCACCAATACGCAATGTCATGTGACCCGGCTATTTGGTGCTGTTGTAAAGCTGCAAGGCGTGCGAAGGGCGAGGCCAAGTCGCCAAGAACAAGTGCGATGTCTGCCACGGAACTGGCCATCACCATGAAACCAAGATGGTCACAGTGGAAATCGAAAAGGGCATGCGCCATGGCGACCAAATTGTACGTAAGCCCCCTATGGAATCCCATATAAGCATTACTGGAGACTGCAAACTGCTAGCAGCCATGTTGACTTTTGCTATTCTCCTGCAGGTACTGGCTCACCAAGGCGATCAATCCCCGCAGGCGATCCCGGGGGATGTTGTCGTGCATCTGGTAAGTTCACTTACCATTTTCAATTTCTAAATCGTATGAATGTGAAGTACTCAACGAACTTCGCTGGGATGGATTCTTGTGGATTGAACCCTCTTCGTGGAGCAGAAAATGAAGCCCCACCCAGTATTCATGCGTCGAGGCAACGATCTAGAGCTTCAGCTCGAGATCTCGCTGCTCAAGGTACCACTCATTCATTCATATTAGTCCGTCCTGGTGAGCACGACAGAGTCATCAATATCTTGAATGACTCATATCCGCAGGCGCTGGTGGGGTTCACTCGCGAAATCGAGCATCTCGACCGCCGCATCGTGCGGCTTGCGCGCGACCAAGTCGTTTCTCCCGACATGGTGTGGAAAATCCCAAACGAAGGCATGCCGATCCGTCAAAACGAAACGACGAAAGGGGGCCGCGCAGCAGGCGATCTCCTGGTTCATTTCTCCATCCAGTACCCTTCGGAGCACGAGGAGCTCAACGCATCGCTCAAGCAAGGTGCGAATAGCGAGACCTCGTATACTGGTAGTGGACTCTGCTGGTTATACGGTGCTCTGTTCACTCACTTTCCTCCACATCTCTATGGTTTGCCACACAGAGATCGCCAAGATCTTGTCCGACTGAATCGCTGACTGCCCTGTCTAAACACGAGAAGTTGCTCTTCGAAACGAGCGAGCATGAGAGAACACAGGCCAGTATGAGGAGGACTCGGACATCACTGCTTTGCTTGCTCTGTGGGGGTGTCATTTGAGTGTATATTGTTTTTTCTGGTGGTTGCTTTTCTTGATTCTTTATCTGCACGCCGCTGCTGCCTGCGAGTTGCCTGCCAACTGCCGCGAAGTGCGCATCTCTTCATCCTCTTCCTGCGTTCCGTGGTTTCGTTCCTCTTGTCATGGGCGGCGACAAGTGACGCGTCTGCTGTGCTGCGCTCATCTTATGTGTTGAAGATCCGTGGGTCCCAATAAAATCTACTTACTTCAACTTGGCGAGCACGGCTTCCACGCGAGGCACAGCCGAGACTTTACCGATCGAAGCCACGGATGGTCGCGAAGCCAAAGCCTTCTGTGCCAATTCCTGGATCAACTTTGGCGTCGCAGAGTCCGCGACGCTGGATGGAGATGGCGCTGGCACCTGGGCCACGCCCAACAGACCCAGACGCTTGACCATGCCTTGACGAGTGTTCATGGAGCTGTAGGTCTTCAGAGCCGCGACGGTCTTGGCGACCGCGAGCTCTTCCGCCGACACTGGGGTGGTCGCGAGGCTCTTGATCTCCGCGATGAACGAGTCCACGAGCGCACCGACGTCCGCGTTCGCGGCGTGGCCGGAGAAACCGAGCACACCGACGTCGCCGTGGCTGGCGAAGAAAGCAGACGCCTGCTTTGGGTTCAGGCGACCGGCCAACAACGCGCGGAACACGTTGGCTGGGCCGCAGAGAGCGTCGTGATTGCCGACGGTCTCGAAGCCGAGAGCGACGTGGGTCACTGGCGACGAGGTCTTGACGCGGGACTCACCACCGACGTACTTGGCCGGGGTGCGGTTGATTGGCGCACCGACTGGCAGCTCGCTGAAGTACTCGTTCGCGATGTTGGCCAAGTCGCTGTGTTCAATGCCCGAGCCGATCAGCGCGGCGCCGGCAGTGTTCACGTACGTCTCATAGAACTTCCACAGGTCTTCGGTGTCGTACTTGGCGAGGTTCTCGGTCGAGACAACTGGGCGGCCGAGGGTGACGTCGTCATAGAACGCAGCGGCGTGCACGCCTTCCAGGACAAGCTCAGCAGGGTTGGAGGCGATCTTCTCCAACTCGGCCTTGACCTGCTCCTTCTGGGTGGCAATGTCCCAGTGCGCAAAGCGTGGCGCCAGCGTGGTCTCAGCGAGGATCTGCGCGGCAGCCTCAGTGTGGTCTGGCAGCACGCTGATCGTGTAGCGCACAAAGTCGCGGCCGGCCTCCTTGTTGATGACACCGCCGATGGCTTCAATGTCGCGGAACAAGCGCAGGTCCGAGCGCGCGTCAGTGGCGCGGAACGCCATCTTGGCGAAGAGCTGCGAGAGGCCCGCGGTCTCGTCGGTCTCCACGCGGGAGCCGGCGGCGAGCTGCACGCCGAGCGTGGTCACGAACGGGTCGGTGTTGTCGGACGCGATCTTGATGCCCGAGCCGGTGACCGAGACCTCGGTCTTGCCGGCCTTTGGCGCGGCCGGGTGGGTCGCCGGAAGGCCTGGGAATTCCTCGTCCACGGCTACCTGGTTCGCGACGTTGGCCGAGTTGAAGAACGAGCGCGCGACGCTCTTGCGCGCGATCGAGACGGAGGAGCGCGCGAGCATGTTGGACAGATACAGAGAGAGAGAGACGACGGGTCAGATGATCACTTACCTGCTTTGACGCTCTTGGAGTGCTTTTCTTTTCTTCCTCACCACCAAAACAAAGGAAAGGGGAGGCCGGTTGAAACGCGCGAGCCCGCGAAGCCGCCCGACGTCCGCCGCTCGTGAGACCCCACGATAAAACCTCTTGGGGTTTCTATGCCCGTGCAAACCTGCAAGGTTTTATCCATCGCTGTGCGCGTCTTTAGAGCAAAAACCTCTATCTATCTATACATCTTGTTTTACTGTTTAAAAGTGTATCTCTGTTTTTTTCATTCAACGCACACAGCAGTATACAAGAACAAAATATGCAAAGTGATAGGTTGTGTAAATACACACAAACTGCTCATAAAGACGATCATTCTGTCTCTCGCGGCATACAAAGCTGAAGTGTACAATTCTTGTAAACTTTGTACTGTGAGCACATTCTCCAGCGCAGCCTCCCATTATCAAAGCAAATAAACACCTTCCTTCAAGAATATATATTTGTTTGAATCGATAAAACATATGAGTGATGGTCTTGGTTCTAGCCAAGCAGCTCAAAGTATTTTGCTCTATATCGGTACCGATTTACTTTAGTACCGGGGTATGAAGAATACTGGGTCCCACATCGTTTCGACAAATCATGGCTTCTAAATAAAAAATATTTAAACCACGGCTTTCTAATCCATAAGCAACCCTTTTGATTCATTTTCGCAGTGACCCATTCGGACTTTTAGGAAGAGTATTCAGCCACACCATGTGCACATCACATTCAACCGCTCACTGAAAAAATCGGATTCAATCTGACTGGGGGACAAAAGACACCAATACAAAAAGCAGCATTACGAGACAAATACGCTCTGGGAAGACAGGATGAGCCGCCGCCCGCAGCACCGCGACGACGAGGAGGACGAGCTGGACGACGCCATCGTGCACGCCGACATCCCCAATACGTTCCGCGAGCTGCGCGCCTGCATGACCTGCTCGCTCATCAAGACCTTCACGCAGTTCTACGACACGGGCTGCGAGAACTGCGCCTTCCTGCAGATGGCAGACAACCGCCAGCGCGTCGCCGAGTGCACGTCCGCGTACTTTGAAGGGTGCGTGCGCTGGTGTGCTTTTCTATATATATATATATATATGTGTGTGTGTGTGTTATGTCGTGTGATGCGATGCGTTACTGATAATTCTACTGCTGTCGATAGGATGATCGCGATGATGCAGCCGAAGGAGAGCTGGGTCGCGAAATGGCAGCGCATCGGTGAGCTCGTGAAGATCTACACACTGTGAAGAAATGATAAAGGAGGGCACTGACGGTATGCTGTTTATCTGTGTGTGTGTATTTGAATGCGCCTCGTAGTGCGATTAATACCTGGCATCTACGCGGTGTCCGTGTCGGGCGAGCTCCCCGAGTCGATCAAGCGCTTCCTCGAGGACCGAAATATCCCGTACCGCGTGCAGAACTAAGCAGCTCCAGATACTCCAGCAATTAGGCATGCACAACGACCAAACAGCGTCATTCACAACCTCCACAGGCTCGGCTTTATATCGAAACGCGTCATGAGCTGGACAATCACGTGACAGTTCAAGCATGAGAAACAAGGTGCAGTGGAGCAAAGCCCAGCGAGCGACGCACAGCCAAGAAGATCACATCACGAGCCAGGAAGGAACGAGCGTAAGGCAAATCGGTAGCAAATTGAAACGCTTATATTTTCCGACATTGCTGCAAATTGGTTCATTTTTGTCTACACAGGCAAACTGGGATTGTCTGGGCGGTGCGTTCACGGGATTCGGCTCACCGCAAAATAGAGACCAACTACTTTGGTTTGGTCTTGATAGCCGCATTTCCAGTCACTGCCTGTGGGAAATCGTAAACCTTGTGATACCACTCCCAGGTTTTCACAAGTCCCTCGGCCAGTGGCGTGGTCGGCTCGTAGCCCAAGAGCTTCTTCGCCTTTGTCACGTCTGCACATGTGCGCGGCACGTCGCCCGGCTGGATCGGTAGCAAGTTGATTGTCGCTTTCTTGTCTACCAACCTCTCGATGATAGTAATGAATTCCCGGAGATTCGTCGGCGTGCCTCGACCCAGATTGAAGACTTGGCAGCCCGAGGCTTTGTCAAGACTCAGCAACACGCCCTGCACGATGTCGTCAACGTATGTGTAGTCACGCGACGAAGTGCCGTCGCCGTACTGGTCAATGGGAATGCCGCGCGCAATGCAGTCCATGAACTTGAACGGCGCCATATCGGGGCGGCCGCGCGGACCGTAGACGGTGAAGAAGCGCAGCCCGATGCACTCGATGCGGTACAAGTGGTGGTACGTGTGCGCAAGCAGCTCACAGCTCTTCTTGGTCGCCGTATAGGGGCTCACGGGGAAATCCACGATGTCGGCTTCGCTGAAGGAGCTCTTCGTGCTGCCGCCGTACACGGAGCTGCTGGACGCGTACACGAACTTGCGGATGTGGAAACGGCGACAGGCTTCCAGCAGCACCGTCGTGGCTGTGACGTTCGAGCGGATGTAGAGCAGCAGGTTATCGATACTCGGACGCACACCTGCGCGCGCCGCCAAGTGGATCACCGCAGCAGGTCGAGTCTCGCTGATTACTTTGCGCACGAATGCTTGGTCGCACAGATCACCAATGTAGATCTTCACACGCTCGGTCGAGTACTTTGCCACCAGGTCGTCGAGGTTCGACTGCTTGAGCTTCACGTTGTAGTAGTCGTTCAGCTCATCGACCACGACGACGTCCTCGCCGCGTTCAAGCAGCGCGACCGATGTGTGGAAGCCGATGAACCCCGCTGCGCCGGTCACCAAGATGCGTCGATTGCCGGTGCTGGATGGGATCAGCGGAGATGACAGTCCAGTCGGACTGCGGGGTGATGCTGGCGATGATGAAGCAGGATTGGAGTGACCTGGAGGTGATCTCGAAGCCACCGGTAATGGAGGAGGAGGAGGAGGGACGAACGTCATTCTCTGCAGCTCTGCAAATCTGGAAATGAGAGAGAGAGAGAGTAATAGACGTTATCGGCAGTGGGAAGCTGATACATTACACCTCGTCATCGTGCACATTTGCTTCATTGACTTATGTTGGGGATTGGCTGTTCGAAGTGTATTCATCCTCTCACGCCCATACCTGGGGGTCTTATTCGCAACCTCTAACACTCGAAGACGCGTCTAAATTTATGTTCCACACCTTTCATTATCATGGAGGACGATGAACTCGAGCAATCGAATACAGAAGACAAGAGCATCAGTATGAGCGGCCCTGACTTCGAAACCTATTGCAAGCTCTACTTCTTGGGGATCGTGGTGGTGGTCTTCGGTCGCACAAATCCAAACGAGGTGCGTCTCGCCTGCAAACTGCTCGTGTCTGTTGCTTGAGCGATGGATCCTGCTATGCTATTACGGCTGGCACTCGGAGTCGTGGTGGTGGTTTTGCCCGGGCTTGGTGTCGGAAGGAAGCTCTTTCGCTGGAGAAATGACTGAGGTCTAGGCAGAGCGCCTGTGATCGAGGATCTGGTTGCAGTCGCGCTCGACTCGGATGTCAGCGACGAACGCGGTCGAGAGAGAGTTGAATCAGCAGCAGCAGCAGGTCTGGACGTAGCGGCGCTTCCAGTTGGCTGAGGAGATGGGCGGCGAAGTGTTGAACTCGTACCAAGCAAAGAACTGGTTGACGAAGGTCGCGAACCCAGTCGAGAAGCGGGTGGAAGAATCGTGGATACTGATTTGGGGGCTACTTCAGGAGCTGTAGACATGACAGAAGGTGCTGACGCTGTCTTCGTAATCTGTACTGGAGGAGTCTTTGCAATGGCAGACGCTGCTCGCTTCAGCGGATTCGCATTTTCTTCTGCGGGTGGTGGCGTTGAAAAGCGAGGTGGGAGTTCTTCACCACTACGTAGTGGATGCCCAGGTGCAATGCTAGCATTCGACTCGACATCTTTCGATGACGGTGTCTGGAAGGTGGTGACCGGGAACCTACTCAAACCTGAGTTTACCACACCAAAGCTTCCGACTGGCGACCGCGACAGTTTCCCAGGCATCTGGCTTCCTGTCAAGGTAGGATACTTGTAGGGACCGAGAATGCTCAGCTCGCACGCTTCGTTCCCAAACTCCGCTTCCAAAATCTTGTCAACGTCTGCGTTGTTCATGATGAGATCGTACGTTGGGGTGGATTGTTGCTTCACCGGCGTCCTGTTGAACATGCAATCGATTTTCGCTTTACGGGTACCACTGGAATGAGGTGGAGTGCGGAGCTGCTGCTGGGTATGCTGAGGCGTCATCTGTCTCGGCGTGGATGGAATCTCTCCCGAGTCACGCGCGTACAAAACATCCAGGAAATTGTGCGCATCTGGCTCGGATGACAGCACACGCACCTTTGAAGAACTGAATGTCATCCAATCTTCGCAAGGAGGCTCATCTGCGGTCAGCGCTTCGAGGATTACTTCCGGATCGTCACCATAGACGACTGCCTCGAACAGAGCCTTCGAAATGTCTTCGTTCGAAGTGATGAGGATCTGTTTGTGCCGACAATAAGCGCGAATTCCGAACTCCATGAGGAACGAAAGACCACCATTTCCATTCTCCGCATGCGAAAACTGGGGCTTTCGCGTCCGGCGTCCAGCGAAACTCAGTCCCCCAGCACTTGAGCGATTCTCCACACGACTCTTCGTGCTACTGAACGCAGCTCCACGCTTCGTCACTGAGTGCGCTCCTTTTGTAAACATACTCGAATTGATGGCGAGTGTTGTTTGCATGACGTCAGGCAGCTGCTGGTCTGTGTCCTGCGATTCATAGAATTGTTCTTCATCCTCATCATTCTGGGAAGCTGGCTCAGCCGGACTCTCTTTCCACGCTGGAGATTGTTGATTCGTATCATGCGTCTCAGTGTCGACAGTTTCGGTTAAATCAATGATCATTTCTTCCGCGGCAGCAGTGTGATGATCTTCTTCAGCCAAAGCTGGTTCAGGGCTAGCTTGGACTTCTCCCCATATCTGGTCGCTTCTGACGAGAGTGCAATCATGTGGCAGAATCGGAGTGCTCGATGCACCTTGATCCCAGCCTTCGCTCGACGCTTCCTCAAATGTGTCATCCACCGCAGTCTCTTTGTTCATCACAGCGTCGTCGACTTCCACGTGTACGGACTCGTCCGGTGATTCCACCGGGGTGGTTTCCTGTGATTGAAGTGGAGACTGAGACCTCGTCACTTCAATCGGAAGCTCAGCTCTCTCGAGTTCAACGAACTCGTCAAGGTCGGCCAGTGTCAGCTTTCCCTTCTGGTCATGATCGCTAGAAAACGGAGAACTTGGTTCATTGTCGATAGCTTGATCAGAACTCAGGAGGTCTCTCTCAAGCAGCTTTGCAAGACTTGACGCAGCTGAACGCTCATCGAGTGTCTGTGTGACAGGCTCGGTAGTCAAGTTGAACGTTTCAGCAATCGCTTCTTGTTGGTGGTCTTCCGAAATACGAGCTCCGACTGGGATTTCATTCCACGGACGAGAGTTGCCACCGCCGACGGGAGTCTCATCCCAAACACGATGCCGACTACCACCAACAGGAGTATCATCCCACGACGAAATCCTCTCGGTTGGTACAACTTGATCCTCGCTGATGCCTTCGGTCACGTCCTCCATCATCGACTCTGCTCGCATTTCCACATCTTCATCATCGCCTCTTCTCTCGACACCGACAGGAATCTCATCCCACTGACGAGGGCTACTATCACCAACTACAATATGCTCATGTTGCGTGATTTGCCTGCCGTTTTCCTTTTCGTGCACTTCGTCCGCGCTCATTGGTTCTAGGCGTGATGTCACGTGCGCACCAGCACTACTGTGGTGGTTGCTGGCACTAAGTGGTGTATCGTCCCACGATGGTACTGTCTCGGTTTGCACTTCACTGTCGTCTTCCTTTGCTGTCTCACCCACGATCATCAGTTCCAATTGCGACGCCTCGCTTCCACCACCTGAAATAGTCTGCTGGCTCTGAGCTCCAACTGGGGTTTCGTCCCACGAGTGTGAGTTGCTACCACCTACTGGAGTCTCATCCCAGGAATGATGACCAGCACCTCCGACTGGCATCTCATCCCACAGTGATACTTTCTCGGCTATCACAACTTGGGTTTCACGTCTTTCTTCTGTCACGTCCTCGGTCATCGACTCTTCCCACACCTCCGTATTTTCATCACCAGCGCTACTGTTGTGGCTCTGCGTGCCGATTGAACGTTCATCCCAGGGAAGCGAAGAATCCGCGCCAACTGGAGTCTCTTCTCGCGTCACCACTGGATCTTCGTCTTCCATTTCTGATACGTCGTTCATTGGCTCTGGGTGCGACACTACATCTTCGTAATTAGTATCAGTGGGGTAGCTGTGAACACCGATTGGCGCTTCATCCCATGATTGAGGATTGCCGCCGCCAACTGGGGTCTCCTCCCACGAACGATGACTGGAGCCTCCGACTGGCATTTCATCCCACGACGACACCGTCTCTGTTTGCACAACATCACTATCGGTTTCCTTTGTTGCATTGTCCGCCGGTAGGGGCTCCGAGTGTAACGCCTCAACTTCAGCAGCAATAGTGACAGGGTGACTCTGAACTCCAACTGGTGCTTCGTCCCAAGGACGAAATCTACCGCCGCTTACTGGAGTCTCATCCCACGCGACCCCGCTTCCTGAATTAGACTTGTTGTTCGATGTGTTGCTGTAATCGGGTTGTGTTTCTTCACCAGCTTCACCTTGTACTTCCTTCTCGTCATCGATTGGCTGGTGTTCAACAGGATCTTGAGTTGGCGGAAGTCCTTCATCCCAGTTCATTTCGCTTTGCTTGTGAGGACGAATTGGTCGGTCGTCCCAATATTCTTTTGAAGTCTCCGATGAAGAAGACTGTTCAACAACTGATTCGTTCTCAGCTCCATCTTCCTCTGGCGAAGAGTATTGGTTTTGCTGGAACTGGTCATCTTGCTCGAACTTGCCACTGCCGACCTCACCATTTTCTTGATTACTTCGTACATTCAGAGGACGATCTTCCCATGAACTACTCGGTATAGCACGAGCTTCAATAGTGATGCCACGACCTCCCTGTCCAGGCAAACGGAGAAAAGTCAGCAACACTTGGCACTCGAACCTCAACGCGCACACACACCTCTACCATCACTATTCACTCACATCAATGTCTTCTTTCTCTCCAGTCGTTGCATCTTGTTCGGACTCGTCGCTGTTGCTCTCGCCAGTTCCTCGACTGCTTCGTACATTAAGAGGACGATCTTCCCACGAGCTACTCGATACAGCACGACCTTCAATTGAGAAGTCACGATTTCCCTGCTCACACCAACACAGTTCAGTTAGCAAAGTTTTGCAGTCAATCCTAACTAACACAAGCACACCAATAACACCAATATCCACTCACCCCAACATCTCGTTTCTCCACTTCGCCTCCATCCGTTGCCTCGCCGGCACCTTCCAAGAGTTCTTGGTCGTGAGTATGGTCGCTGAGACGCTCCATCTCGTCGCGGACGAGCGAGCCTTCCGTCAGGTCTGCAGCTGCTGCCGTGCTGAGTGACGTGTCAACTTCTTCCGAACGTTCCAAATTGTGCTCAATAGGATCTGCTACCACTGTCTCTTCACCTATAGCTCCTTGGTCGTGATGCGCAGCAGCAGTTTCTGCATTTCCGTCGGAAAAATCCGCCAGTCTCGCACATTTTTCAGACGAATGACCCGGAAACTCGACGAGCAGCGTCCACGAATCCGTTTGGCACATGATCCACGACTCCTCCTCTTCATCTCCTCCATGTGCTGCTGCAACTTGCAACCAGTTCTCGCATTGCGCAACGACTTCAATCACTTCTCCTCGACTGAGAAGCCCCACCGTCTCTGCTTCTTTCGATGGGAAGCATCGGATCGCGATCTGAGCTTCTGGTGGAAGGTCTTCGTTCAGCGTGTAAAATGCATGCGGTGCTGTGAAGCAAGAGTACGAAGCATTGCGAGAAAGTTAATATAAACCACACAGTATCATTCCAACGAAATTGGACGTGAGCTGAGATGCGAGGTACGACACTCACTGGAACAATTCGGATGGCGCAGCTCGACGCAAACAGGCTCCAACTCGGCGATCTCTATCCACACACTTTCGAGGACGTCGTGTATGATGCAGGCACGAGAGCCCTCGACTGCGACGACGCCGTACGGGTACTTGAGTCCTTCGCCTTCTTCAGCCAAGCCGACCGCATTCGCTGTCTTCGACGGTCCATCAAACAGCTTTGCGCTCGCATTGCCAATTCGACAGCAGTTGATAAAGCCTACAGGCTCAGAGCAGAAGCTGTCAGTATGAGACTGCTTCACATCTACAGCCAATAAGCAGAAACGCACAAACACAACTTTCACATACCTGCTTCTTCCCATGGTACGAGCAATCGCATTCCATCGGGCAGACTCGCCATCATGTATCCTTCCGTCATGCTCTCCCCGTTCAGCTTGTCTGGGAACGACACATGGAGCCACCGTTGCGGGACGCCGGTGCTTCCGTCTGCTGCTGACAGAGACAGCGTGTCATTTGCGATCTCGAACTCGGGGGCGAGCGCGGCGATGGCTTTGCCCTTGGAGACGCGACCGCACACGGCCGCGCCGCTGTTGGGTGCGGTGCGAATCCGCAGCACGGCCTTCTCAGGGAGCTCTGGGTGGAGACAGTACCAGCGCATGTGGACTCAGCCCGTTGGTAGAGAGATGGACAGACGGAGACGACTTGGCTCTTCTCGCCTTCGCGTCTTGCTCGCAACCAACTTTTGTTGCTGTTGCCTTCTTTCAATTCCAATGCAAAATGTGCGAATAATGTGGGCGACAAAGAGGACCTGCCATATCGAATGACAAAGTGAGATATGCAATTAATAAGGATCTGAGCGGACTCAGAAATGCATTGTTATGTGGTGTACACAGTTTTTGGAAGTGTTACGAGCCAAGTCATGATGAATGAACAACGAACGCACCCCAAGCAGCAGCCATTTTTCTGAACCAAACCATCTGTTGGCTTTTCTCGTCGTTTTATTGGGCGTGGGCTGCATGCCATGCGATGACCAGCGAGCGGGCGTGAAGAATCACAACACGAGTGGCGCCAAATGAAAAGGTTTGCTGCGTCCGGCTGTTTCAAAATTGTACCTCGTCCTGCATGGGATCTGAGATGCGAACTTAACCTGTAATGGCAGCAACCTTCTCTCTCGCTTGAGTAGTAAACACAACCATCACAAAAACATTGTGGCGTTCATCATTTACGCGCGAGTGCGCTCTGTGAATACCACCCAGACTCTCTCAACTACTGCGTGCGTTCCTGGCATGAGCAACACAGGCCATTTTCCCTCTGGGATTCGGTTCTGAACCCATTTGCAGGATTTTCAGGACTCAGATGTTTCCCTAAGTTCGCACTGGATTTCGTTTCTGTCTTGGTCTTTCAAGCGTTCAGGTTCGTGAATGCCTCCACTAAGTACGCACTCGGCTGTTTCAAGCGCACTTTGCGATCTTCTGGGGCTGCGTCTCTCCCGCAAAAAGGATGCCGCATTCTGCATCCTTCTTTCTGTGAGTGAGTGCTGGGACAACCGCTTCAACCTGGCAGCAGCCACAGAGAAACCAGCTGCTTGCCTGCCCATTGGAGTCCATTTGCGCTGCTTTCGCCGTGTATGAGCAGCGAGCGGCATAGAGAGAGTGGTCGCGCCGAATATTTTGGCGCCGACAACACAGGTGGATCGGTCCAGACGGACAACGGACGAGACGCGGAAGCGACCGAACGTGTGGGTGTGGGCGTCATCTTCACATCCACAATCCCCCGCGCATAATCGCCTTCTCCACGCATCGGCTGTTGGAGTCACGCGCGTCGTGCGCAAAATCCTTCCGCTCCCTTCTCAGACAGTCCACAGAAGCGAGTGAGCGAAGAAGGATCGAAAATCCGCTGCGAGCATTCACCGATCTGCTTGTGCTTTGCGCGTTCAGAAACGAACGAGCAGCGTCAGTGCAGGCGAGCGACAAGCACGAGCGTGAATAGAAAACAACATCTACGATTACAACAGAAAGATACAAACAAGCGCGAACAACATGGCGAAGGCGGACATGAAGCGGATCGTGGCGCGGTTCATGGTGCACAAAGTGGGCAGCTTTGTCACGAAGGAGCGCGTGCTCTGCTTTGCTGAGACGGGTTTTTACACCTACGATCTGGACAACAGGCAGCCCACGAACAGCTGGCGGTACGAAGATGTGGATACTGCGAGCATTGTCGAAGGCGAATCGGTACGTAAAGCCTGTGTGCATCAACGCTTTTGTGCTGTCGCTTGCGCGATCAAGATGGAAACTGCGCTAACGTCGACTTCTTTCTCAATCCCGTTGTGCAGGATTTCATCATCTACACGCCACGGCACCGAGTCAAGAAAACGGTTTATCGATGCCAATTTCGAATGGAAGTGCTGGTGTGCCTCATGCGGCTGCGCAGCTTGCACGAAGCGAGATCGGCGGGCCAAATCACTCGCCCCGAGCTACAGACGCACGCTTTCCAGAGCTTCAAGTACCATAAGCGAGGCGTGCAATCTCCTTGCGTCATTGAGGTGAGACCAGACGGGATCTACCAAAAAGACAGCGATGGCGAGCTGATGTCTCACATCCCGTATACGAGTCTGGTCTCCATCGATCTGATCTGTGACGACCACGCGGCAATCAGTCTGAACCACTCGGACAACTCGAGCCTCTTCATCGTTCCAAAGCGAACGGAGCTGGTGCAGGCGATCCAGCGTGTGGTGAGATCGTACGGCATGCAAGTGAACGAATATCGAAAGAAGACGATGGAGGCAGCGTGCAAGGATGAAACTGGAACGTCATTGGCTGAGGGGACATCGTTTCAGTACCAAGTGCAGAAGATCTCGCTGTCGCCAAAGAAATCTACGCCTCGATTGCTGTCCGTGTCCGAGAAGTACATCACCGAGTCGATGGTGGATTCTGGAACCGTGGTTTCAAGTCGTCCGCTGTCTCGCATCTACAGCATTATCCTCTTCCGCGACTCGCCGCAGTCGTTCCAAGTGCTGTACGTGGATGGGATTCGGCGCACCTACAATAGCGTGCACAGCGAGAAAATCGTGTGCGAGCTGCTGGCGTCGTGCCACGCACTGGGAAACCATCAGGTCGACGTGGTGACAACTTTCCACCCGGAATGGATGCGCATGCTTCCGCGAAAGATTATTCAGCTTGAAGGGGGGAACCTCCTTGTCAGTACTGGAAAAGAGGTGAATACCACGGATCGCGAGCTTCGGGTTGTCCAGTCAAGCATTTTGGCGTCACTTGTCAGTCACGGTTTCGGGAAAACTGTTCGATCGCAGCGGCAGCTACCGAAAGGTCTTGACGAAGAATTGCATTTGTTGGCGTTGGAGCTGAATGTGAACACTCCCACTCCTGGCGTAATTGCGCAGCCCACCAAGCCATTCGAGAAAGCAACGCTTGTTATTGCACGAGAACTTCACGAGATCGTTACGCGTCATGGAGCCGACCATGAATTTATTCCGACCTACCTGCAAGCTCTGTATCGATTGATTCAAGCCCCCCCAGCTATGAAGGAGTTTGTGAGAATCCTTGTGGAGGTGAGTTTGCTTTATTGCGTCCATCATTCGTCTGTTGTGCCGTCGTGAATCTAACTTGTCACCATTGTATTGTGCAGCAACGAGCGGAGTACCTGGGAAACATGGGCGTGGTTACTCAAATACTGTCGTGTGGGGCGTCTGTCTCAGTCTACTGGATGCTGATGGTTCTACAGCGACTGATGGACTCGAAATCCCACAAAATTCATTGCCGTGAGATCTTGCTGTCGAGCAGTCCCTTCCAGCAAAAGCTTCTGTCGCTCTTTGACGAAGATACCTCGGTAAGATATACCCGCAGTTTGAAATGAATGACAGTTGGTCATTAATCTAACAAACTCTTGCTGTGCTGTACAGACGCACAAGTACTTGTCAGAGCTACCAACTATGATGCTTTGCCGCCTGGTACTGTCGCTGGTGAAGACTGACGTCACCAAGCACGAGAAGCTGTCGCTGAGCTTTTATCAGAACTTGTCGACAAAGTACCGAATGCTGCAGCGCATCCTGTTCGGTTTTCCAAGTCTGCTTACCGTCGAGTCGTGCGTTGGTCTTCTGAGCCGAATGACAAACAACCCATATTTCGTTCACTTTGGGGGCGGTCAGCTGGGAAGCTCTCGCAATCGACAAGTTCCGCACCATTCGCTGACTTTTGGCGAGAGCGTGAATTATGGTGGCATCGGTAGCAATCGTGGAAACAATGTGCTCTCAGGTCGACAAAATGGCATTTTGTCGCGACGGAACAGCTACAACTCCATTCGACGAAACAGTTTATCTTCGATATCGTCGAGCGGGAGTACGAATGGTAGTGGCAGCGTTGCGGTCCAGAATCCAGA
>JAASFU010000164.1:0-39373 GCA_023333955.1 Globisporangium paroecandrum
CGGTTGTGGGCTTTTGGTTTGCAAGAAGCGCGCCAATTTCATTAAACTGTTAAAATGAATGTCAACAAGTGTACTGCATAATATCGACTTTGAGAGGGTATTTGATTTGGACGATGTTTCAATAGGGGGGGGAGGACTGTTCAAGCCTAGATTCCAGCGACCATACGAAAACCGAGTCAGTCTAGAACTCATCACAAACAGTGCGCTAGAAATCAATCACAACAGTCCAAAAGGACTGTCATTTTGTAAAGAGCAGACTTACTGAAATCAAATTTACCCTCATCTCACACCAAAGTACGATGATGCCGACCAACATCAACGAATTTGAAAGCTTTGGAGCCACACCTTCCCGACCCATTGCTTCCAAGTGATCCTGGATCTGCAGGCTGGTTTGGAAAGCACCGAGAAACAACCAGAGTGCTGTCACTTACTGCAGTCGTTCTGAACGAAGGCACCACCGCCAAGTGCGCACCAAACGCTCGATGCAATTCCTTGCGTCAGTTGTGAATGATCTCAGAAGACGTGAAACCTCTTGTGAGTCTCGCATCTTGGGGAATGGATATGTGAACTTCAATGGTTGAAAACTCAAAAAAGTGACCAGCAAGAAAGTGTCTGTGAATCACAAACCCCAAAAGCAACCTGACATACTAACCTCACAGAAGACTTGACCTTGGGGCCTCCTGAAAGTCTGTTAAACGCCAGGCGAGACGTCTCGAACGTCCTGTCGTCTCGCCTGGCGCAAATAAATGCATCGGACGTTTACAAATCGGCGCTGCGTTGGCACTGCTGTGAGCGTTTCGATGATTTGAAAATGTCTTGCACCCCAGGGAATGTAGCCACTTGGCTTGATCAACAGGCTTTGCCGCTTGGGTCGATTAAAGAGCCTCTTCTGCCATTTGCGTGGCATCGAAAAGCAAGCAATCCAGTCACGTTGTGTCTCCACCCAAAGGACTCACCTCCAAATCGGACTTTGCACAGGGTGCACAGTAACGTTACGTGCAAAAAGCGAAATCGAACTTTGCACGATGCTCACAGTAATGGAAGCATGAAGGAAGCAAGTGAAAGCCTGCCCAGAAAGCCCCAAACCAGCAAAACGCGCTCTATCAGAAGTCAGAAACCCATTTATACAAGTTTATGTATTATCACAGTCTATTTATTACTTTAAAGCTACTTTGATATCATAACTTGTGACTGGTTTATCAGAAAATAGAAGTAAATCAGAACCAACCAGCCCTCTTCCATCACGGCCATTTTGTCCACCAGATGGCTGGATGTATTTTTCAAAGTCTGCACGCAGTGCCCAAACGCCATTATTCCAAAGTCAGAATGTGCAAAATCTGTTGATTGCAGAGGATTGAGCGTCGAAAACAGTATATTTTCCGCAATGTACTGGTTTAAGATGATTTGTCGACACTGCCTACAGCTCACTTGGTTTTGCCACACGTATTGGACAAACATGCTTACCTGTATGTATGAATGGGGCGGAACAGCATCCCGTAACCTGGCTCTGCACGAATATGCAGCGCTGGCTCGATGCCTCCTGTCACGAAAGCGAGAAACGTGACCTACCCTCTCTCTCTATGCGTTGTGTGATGGATCCCTATGTGAACAGCAAGCAAGCTTGCAGCACCACTCACACTCACACTCACAACTGCTATTTGCGGCTCGGTCTCCAGTCCAATTCGGGAAGCGCCTCCTCTGCCTGTCGCCACAAGAAGAAGAGCTCCTCACTCACTCACTCACTCACTACGCTCGTGGCATCGTCAGGATAGACGAAACGCGATTTGACTGATCGAATTCCTCTCTTTCGAAGAAGCGCGCGCCTCATCCCGCACACGCTCCCACGTTGCACACCACACCACACTCTCTCTCTGTTGCCAGGCGAGTGTCATCACACGAGAAGCAGCGGATTAACAGCAGCTCAACCAGCTCACTCGCGCTTTCTTCCTCCCATCCAGACCAGCAGATCCGTCCAAGCGACCACCACCAGACAGCAGCATGCAGAAAGAAGGCAGCGGCGGCGGCTTCATCCTCTATAACCTCAACATGGACGACGGCCAGTCGAGCCAGTCGTCGGCGCCGAGCGCGCCGAGCCCGTACTCGCTCGGTCCACCAGGATCGGCCACGCGCCTCGCGCCGCGTAACAACTTCCGTGCGCCACCGCCGCACACCGCGGTGCTGCGTACGAACTTCACGACCAATGCGAGCGCGAACACTGGCGGTGGCGGCGGCGCACGCGGCTCGATCGGCGGACACAACGACTTCAACGAGTCGCCAGGCACAGGTTTCCAGGACGCGCGCACGCCGCACATGGCAGTCGTGAACGGCGGCGCGGGCGGCGCGACCCAGCAGTTCATCCAGGCCGTGGCGCCCGAGCAGCAGAAGGCGACCGCATCGATGGTGAGCATGGTGGCGATCATCCTGTGTATCGTGCTCGGCCTGGTGGTCGGCACCGTGCTCAACCACTACGAAGTGGACGAAGCCATCACAGACTGGATCAAGACCCCGGGCGACCTCTACATCCGCGCCATCCAGTGTATCGTCGTGCCGCTCGTGTTTGTGAACTTGGCTGTGTCGGTCGCCGACTTGATCCACATCGGAAAGGGTCAGGCTATCGGCATCCGCGTCGCGCTCTTCTTCCTGGGCACGACACTCATCGGCATCGGCGAGGGCATCGGCATGGGCTTCCTCGCGCGCGAGATCTACAACCAGCAGGCGATCGTGGAGGAGAAGAGCAAGGAAGCGGTTTTCGGCATCCAGTGCAGCAACGGCAAGTACCTCGAGATGCTCAACTCCGGGCTCGTGACCTGCACGGCGGCGGCGTTGAACGCGACATCGCATTTCTCGGTGAGCGACGTCAACTCGGCGCTCGTGCGCTCGACCGTGTCGCTGGACGCGAAGTCCTCGGTCTCGGACAACCTCATCGAGATCCTGCATATGATCGTGCCGGCCAATATCATGGCGGCGTTCGTGAACAACACGCTGCTGAGTATCGTCGCGTTCGCGATCCCGTGCGGCATCACGCTCGCGCGCAGCTTCCACGGCCCGATCCAACTCAACCCACTGCTGGAATTCCTACGCGAAGTGAACGAGTCGCTCGTGGTGATGACGAACTGGGTCATCCACTTCACGCCTTTCGCGGTGTTCTCGCTGCTCGCCGGCTCGTTCGGCGCGAACCTCACGAGCGTCGTCAAGATGTCGCCGATCGTCATGACGCTCAGTATGAGCGGCTTGTTCATCTGCGCCGTGCTCGTGCACGTGCTGATCGTCGTGCCCGTGATCTTCACCGTGTTCACGCGCAGCAACCCGTTCGCGTACATGCGCCACATGGTCCCGGCGTACGTGTACAGCATCGGTTGCTCGTCGTCCGTGGCGTCGCTTCCCGTGAGCATGCGCTGCATTGAGCAGTCGCGCGAGGTGTCCAGCTCGATCATGTACTTCGTCATGTCCATCGGCGCGTCGCTCAACATGAACGGCACGGCGATCTACCTGCCGATGATGGTGTTCTTCCTCGTGGACGGCTCGGGCCTGAACAGCGACTTCGGCTCGTTCCAGATCGGCGTGCTCGCGCTCGCGTCGTTCCTTGGGTCGTTGGCAGCTGCGCCTGTGCCTGCGGGCAGTCTCGTGATGCTCACGACCGTGTGGAAGATCACGTTCCCGGGCCATGAGCTCCCGGAGCTCTACTCGCTGCTCGTCGCCGCCGACGTCGTGCTCGACCGCATGATCACGTTCTGCAACATCAACGGCGACGCGATGGTCTGCCGCATCATCAACGAGCAAGTCGACGAGACGCTCACGGGCGAGATCATGCGCAACCACCACGAGCCGATCGCCGCCATGTAGATTTACTTCACCAACGGACAACAGACTGTAGAAGACGGACGCTGCGGCAGCTGTCGGAATCATCATTAAGAAGAAAGAAAAGGGAGCAGAAAACAACAGTAACAAACAAACAAACGCGGGTATTTGTATTTTTCCGATAGTGTCCATTTGAATTGATCCATTGTGCTACAGCAGCAATTCGTCAAGTCCCCCCGAGCCCAACTCTCAACCATCGTCAAGTTTGCCCTCGTTGAGCAGCGCGGCGTGTGTGAATAACGCCGATGCTCTGTTTTCTGGCTGCTGCTCATCGCAGCCGACCTTACCTCTGCGTGCGTCGCGGACTTCCACAACCGATATTGAACGTGCCACCATTGTTTGGCCCGTCGATACTTGATAATACACGCCTCGCCTCAGCCCCTATTACTGTATCGAATAGGCTCGTACTCCAGCACTTGTAATACTACGACAAGCAAGCGCACGCTGCTGTCGATGAACGAGGCTGCTCAACCTCAGTTTGCGTAAATGATGTGCGCAATGTGCTGCATACCACTGAAAGCATGCTCGTCATGGAATTCGCCGAGAGGTCATGGCTCCAATGGAGTACTTCGACAACAGGAGTGAGTTTGTTTGCATTTCGCTTGGATTATCAGTCATTCTTCTGAAACCAGGCCATTTGCAGTAGTAGGAGCAATATGGCACTAAAGTGGATAATGACGCTTGCAGATCCCCATGACCATCACTCTGACAGCTGCCCTCACGCGCCAATCCAACCCGCCGCCGCTTTGCCCGCCCCCTTCCTTCTGGAAGGAAACATTGGAGCGAGCGCGAGCAAAGGAAACAGGAACAGAAGACACAGCGGCGGCGCGTGCGGATCTTCTCTCTCTCTCTCTCTCTCTCTCTCCATCTCCATCTCCCTCTATCACCAGTTGCTGGACGTGCGTGCAGCTACCTACTGCTGAACCAAACGGAGCGTCCGCCATGCATCTTCTCAACCTTACGCTGCAGCCCCCGTCGGGCATCAACCTCGCGGTGTACGGCAACTTCACCGGCCCACAGGCGCAAGAGTTCGTCGTCGCGCGTGGCAACGTGCTGCAGTTGCTGCGTCCCGATGAAGCCGGGCGACTAGAGACCGTGATTTCGACCGAGGTGTTCGGTGTCATCCGCAGCGTGCACCCGTTCCGCTTGACCGGCGGCACCCACGATTACTTGGTGATTGGCTCGGACTCGGGCAAGATCATTGTCGTCGAAGTGAATGCGACCACGAACCAGTTCGAAGAGCGCCAGAACGAGACCTACGGGAAAACAGGCTGCAGACGCATCACGCCAGGACAGTACCTCGCGGTGGACCCGAAAGGACGTGCAATCATGATCGGCGCGATCGAGAAGCAGAAGCTCGTGTACGTGATGAACCGTGACGCGTCTAACCGCCTAACGATCTCGTCACCGCTTGAAGCGCACCGATCGAATGCAATCCACTTTGGTATTGTCGGTGTTGACGTCGGCTTTGAGAACCCAATTTTCGCGTGCCTGGAGCTGGATTATGCGGAAGCGGACACTGATCCAACTGGAGCTGCGGCGCGGGAGGCTGTGAAGACAGTCGTATTCTACGAGCTCGACTTGGGGCTCAATCACGTAACGAGACGATGGAGTGAGCAGGTCGTTCGAAGTGCGAATATGCTCGTTGCTGTGCCTGGTGGAAGCGACGGACCTGGCGGTGTGCTGGTGCTCGGCGAAAACACGATTCAGTACAAGAACGAGAACCACCCGGAGCTGACGTGCGTGATCCCGCGACGAGAAGGAGAGAGTCGCGACATCATGATTGTGTCTGCTGCGACCCACAAGCAGCGCGATTTGTTCTTCGTGTTGCTGCAGTCAGAGCTTGGAGACCTGTACAAGATCTCGCTGGACTACTCGGGCAACATCGTGCAAGAGATCAAGGTGCAGTTCTTCGATACTGTGCCAGTGGCGTCGTCGATGTGCATCACGAAGACAGGTCTGCTCTTCTGCGCGTCCGAGTTCTCCAACCACTATTTATTCCAGTTTTTGAGCATCGGCGAGGGCGACAACACAGCGCAATCCTCGAGTTTGTTCATGGATACCTCGGAGTACCCGACGTTCCCGTTGCGCAAGCTGACGAACTTGGCAATGGCGAGCACAATGCCGAGCTTGAGTCCTGTGACGCAGTTGCTAGTGGACGACCTCGCGAATGAGCAGACTCCTCAGATCTACGCGCTCTGTGGTCCAAACAACCGCTCTTCACTGCGAGTGCTGCGTCACGGTTTGCCCGTGACTGAAATGGCGGCGAGTCCTCTTCCTGGCGTCGCGAAGGCTGTGTGGTGCCTGAAGGAATCCTACGGCGACCAGCACGACAAATACATCGTAGTTAGTTTTGAAGATGCGACGCTCGTACTGGAGGTTGGTGAGACCGTCGAAGAAGTGACAGAGTCTGGTTTCCTTCGTGACCACGGCTCGCTTCTGGTGACGCTGTTGGAAGATGACTCGATGCTTCAAGTTCACCAGGGCGGTATTCGCCACGTGCGCAGGTTCCAGCCAGTAACTGAGTGGAAAGCTCCAGGTAAGAAGGTCATCGAGAAGTGTGCGGCAAACTCCAGACAGGTAGTGATTTCGCTCGCAGGTGGCGAGGTGATTTACTTTGAGCTCGGCCCATCGGGCGATTTGGCTGAGAAGGGCAAGTTGGATTTGGGCTTCGAGGTGTGCAGCTTGGACGTCGGCGAAGTTCCGGAAGGTCGCCAGCGTTTCCAGTTCCTTGCGGTCGGAAGTTGGGACAACTCGGTGCGCATCCTATCCCTTGATCCGAACGATCTCTTCCGCCAAAAGTCGACTTTGGCGCTGACGTCACCTCCACACACGCTGTGCCTCGCGCAGTTGCAGAGTGAAACCTCGACAGTGGACTCTGAAAAATCGTCTCAGTCGCTGTATTTGAGCATCGGTCTCGACAACGGCGTGCTACAGCAATCCAGAATCGACCCAATCACAGCCAACCTGACAGACTCGCGATCGCGTTTCCTCGGAGCGAAGCCTGTGAAGCTTTTCCGTGTGACAGTCGAAGGCAAGCGTGCAGTGCTCGCGCTCTCCAGTCGTTCGTGGTTGTCGTACTTCCATCAAACACGCCGACACCTGGCGCCGCTCTCCTGCGAATACTTGTCGTACGCGAGCTCGTTCAACTCGGAGCAATGTCCCGGTGGTATCGTTGCGTTGGCTGGAGAAGGCATGAAGATTTTCACACTGGAGCAACTCGGCGATACGTTCAACCAGCAGAAGGTGAATTTGCGGTACACCCCTCGCAGAGCTGTGGTGCACGGCCCTTCTCGCCGACTGGTTATCATTGAAAGCGACCATAATGAGTTCAGCGCCGCGTACAAGAGACAGCACGGCATTCCGATCCCCGATGTGAAAAATCCATCTATGGACGACGATGAAGATGAAGACGACGAAGCTGGCGACGCGCTCTTGATTCCGCGCGGCCCGATGCCAGCAGAGAAGAGCAAATGGGCGTCCTGTGTCCGCATTTTCGACCCAGTGGCGAACCACACAGTGGTATGCGAGGAACTGGACGAAGATGAACGAGCAAGAAGCATCGCGACTTGTGTCTTCCACGACCGTGGTGGTGAGGTGTTTATCATTGTCGGCACAGTGAAGAAGATGCAGTTGCACCCGCAAAAAGCGCTCGCTGGAGGATTCTTGCGCGTGTACCGTGTCGTGGAAGGAATGCAGCTGGTGCTTGTGCACACGACAGAGATTGACGACGTTCCGCACGCGATGTGCGAGTTTCAAGGGCGCCTACTTGTGTCAGTCGGCAAAGCGCTTCGTATCTACGACTTGGGAAAGAAGAAAATGCTTCGCAAGTGCGAGAACCGTAACTTTCCGTCGATCCTCGTCGACCTCAAGGCTGCTGGTGACCGCGTGTATGCGTCTGACATGCACGAGTCGTTCCACCTTGTCAAGTACAAGAAGGACGAGAACCAGCTGATTGTATTTGCGGATGACTGCGTGCCTCGTTTCATTACGAGCAGCGTGCTGCTGGACTACGACACGATGGCTGGCGGCGACAAGTTTGGCAATGTGTTTGTGTCAAGATTGCCGTCGGAAGTGTCGGACGAGATCGACAACCCGACTGGAAACCGAATCCTGTGGGACTCGGGGCTTCTCAACGGCGCGCCGAACAAGCTGGAGCAGGTACGATTTGGTTGTGTTTATCTTTGGTTGCTGGTTGCTGTGGCTGGAACAGTTTATTGAGTTGTGTTTGTGATTTCTAGGTGGCGCAATTCCACGTCGGAGAGGTCGTGACGTCAATGGCTCGAGGAAGCCTCGTCCCTGGCGGCATGGAAGCTATCATTTACGCCACAATCATGGGTCGCATCGGCGCGCTCGTGCCCTTCACTTCCCGTGAAGACGTGGACTTTTACACGCATTTGGAGATGTACATGCGTCAAGAGAAACCGCCACTCTGCGGCCGCGACCACCTGTCGTACCGATCCTACTTTATCCCCGTGAAGAACGTCACGGACGGAGATCTCTGCGAGCAGTTTGTATCGCTAAGTCCGGAGAAGCAGAAGAGCGTCGCCGAAGACCTCGATCGCACTCCATCTGAAGTGCTGAAGAAGCTGGAGGACATGCGCAACCGCCTGTTGTAAAAAAGCTTCTTCTCTCCCTACTTGAAGTACTCGGATGTACAGCTGGGAGAGTAGAGCGTAGAAGAAAGGTGGTTGTGGTAGACAGACAGCATGGTGGAAATCAACCAAGACAGGCAACAAGCAAGGTAAACAAAGCAAAAAGGGTCTCTATCATACTACCAAAAGCAAACACAAATGGAGCAAACGAAAGCACTGAAGTTCATGACGCGGATGCTGCTATGACACTCGACGGGAACCGCATCTTTGCGTGAGCAGTGCCGGAGCCATCGTCGCTGGGGAACAAAATTGCTTTGACTTCGCGGAAGATTTGCTGCAGCACCGCGACGCGAGGACGGAACGTCTGTAACATGAACAAACGGAACCCCAGAGAAGCGGCACTTAATACCATAAAAACACACACTAAAGCAGGCAAGCGCAATTCTTTCTCTGTCTCTCGTCATTTCTATTGTTCGTACCTCGTAGGCGAGCACCATGGCGTCCTGGCCCTGGATCATGAACGCGATGTAGTACACCACGTCGTTGAACGTGATCGCTTCGTTCACGATGACCGCGCAGATGTCGCACTGGTCGATGAACTAAGTAGCCGCATCACACAGAGAAGTAAGCACACGTGCATATAACCTCAATATACGAGTAGATGACGTACAAGTAGACGTTGGCTCTGTTTCTCACCTTCACCAACTTGGAGCCATTGCGCCGCTTCTTGATGAGCTTCACGCCCAACGACGGCATCACCAGCAGGGATTCTGCACCATCACAACAATCCATCATCAACGCAGTGGCCCCTATGAGACGGATGTGCGGCACATATAGAATAGCACAGCATAATACAGTACGCGCCTACCTTCCACGATTGTAGTCGCGTTGGATCTGTACACGAGCAGCGCTAACAGAGCTGCCATCGTGCTGACGTGGAGCGCGTAGCACCACTGCCACGTGTGCCATGCGCTAGTGCTTGCGGCACTTGCGCTCACAAAGCACCAACAGAGGAACGAGAAGCTGCTTTTGTTCGCATCGCTGGGCCGATGCAGCGCGTACTCGACTGTCTGATCCCCGTGCACCTGCACACGCAGGTCGACTTGACGCCAAGCCATGTTGCCATTCGCTTCTCGCAACTGGGGCTTCACACGTGCCCAATTTTTCACGCTCCGGGAATAACGTGGTACACATGAAGTAATTATGATTTATGTTGACCACACACTAAAACAGGTCGCAGCACTTGAAATTTGGTGCACCGCCATGCATGCAATTCGTGGAAATGCAAAAATGACCATCAAGCGCAAGGCAGAGCGCATTCTTGCGAAGAAGCAGCAGCACCCGCTGAACGAGCACGAGCTCGACCTCTTCCTCAACACTGCGCATGTGCACGCAAAGCAGCTCATCGCAGCTGATGCCCACGCGCGCACGCTCCAAGTTGCGTCTCTCGCAGCGCCAGATTCGCTAGGCTTGCAGCAACAGTCGTCTTCTCAACCAGCTCCATCATCTTCACCAAGAGCTACATCTACAGGTGGCGCAATTGCCATTGCCGATGGTGGCAATAATGGAGCGACCAACGCCAGCGCTGACACCCAGCAACCGACAACATCACAGGACAATGGCGCACTGCCACAGAACAACGAGTTCCTACCGGGGATGGTGCTCCTGAGGAACTTCCTGACGCCTTCGGAGCAGCAGCAGCTCGTGAACGACGCGCAGCAACTCGGACTGAGCACCGGCGGGTTCTACAAACCGACCTACGCGAGCGGTGCCAAGTGCCGGCTGCATCAGATGTGTCTGGGCAAGCACTGGAATGTCGTGAAGGAGCAGTACGAGCAGGCGCGCTCGAACTTTGACAACGCGCAAGTGCCGCCATTGCCGGATCTCTGGAGCCAACTCGCAGTCAAGAGTCTGGACGCAGCACGCGCAATGGACCCTCGGGTCATGGGCGACTGCAAGGCGATGAATCCGGATATCTGCGTTGTCAACTATTACAAGAAAGCGGGACGCAATGGCATGCACGTGGACAAGGACGAGAGCGAGGAAGCGATGGCCATGGGCTCGCCCGTGATTTCGTTCTCGATCGGCTGCGCGGCCGAGTTCGCGTTCATCGACCACTACCCGGTCGGCTATGAGGCCGTGCCAATCGTGCGCCTTGAGACGGGCGACGTGCTGGTGTTTGGCGGGCCGTCCAGGAAGCTCGTGCATGCGCTCACGCGCGTGTACCCGAACACACAGCCGTCATGGCTGCGCATGCGCTCGGGGCGGCTCAACTTCACGTTCCGCGAATTTAAACCAAGTGAGTGACAAAAATAGCTTCGATATTGGTTTTTTGTCTTGGTGTATTAGAAAGTCTGGCTTGCTCATTTTTAAAATTGGTGCTGGCGGTTGGTGGTTGCGAGTGACGATTGAGCAAAGAAATGGAGCCACTTTTAGGCTGGATGGTGCAGCTCGTACTTTAACGGTGTAGCCGTTGGGTAACGGACGAAGCAGCATAGTAAAGCCAAGTCAAAACTAAAAAAGTATCTTCCGCGCATCATCCGCCCTTTCCTGCAGACAAACGCAACCTTTCACCTCGTCCCATGTTGAAGGTGGCTTCGATCTGTTTGCATTTTACTATAGAGATCAGTATTCCAGTGTCCATACTTTCGAAATAAATCTCGCCACCACTGGCTTCGTTCTGGGCGGACGCGGGGGTTTCATTCCCATTCACCCCTTCAAAGCTTCCAGGCGCCGAGCTTTGAGCTCTATGGCTCCACTGCCCATGTAGGTGTTCATTTCGCAACTCGCCGTCAAGTCATCAAGCGTCCGCAGCAGCAGCAACCAACCTCCCGAGAGAGCCCTTCGTGTCCGAGAGTAAGCTCCATCACCCAGCTTCCTCCCGTTCCCGTCCGCCTCTTCCTCCTCCTCTTCTCCTTCTTCTTCAAGTAACTACCACCATGCGTGAAGTGATCTCCGTTCACTTGGGCCAGGGCGGCATCCAGACCGGCAACGCCTGCTGGGAGCTCTACTGCCTCGAGCACGGCATCCAGCCGGACGGCCAGATGCCGAGCGACAAGACGATCGGCGGCGGCGACGACGCGTTCAACACGTTCTTCTCCGAGACTGGCGCCGGAAAGCACGTCCCCCGTGCGGTGCTCGTCGACCTCGAGCCGAGCGTGTGTGACGAAGTGCGCACGGGTACGTACCGCCAGCTGTACCACCCGGAACAGATTATCTCGGGTAAGGAAGACGCGGCGAACAACTACGCGCGCGGCCACTACACGATCGGCAAGGAGATCGTCGACCTGGTGCTCGACCGCATCCGCAAGCTCGCAGATAACTGCACGGGTCTCCAGGGTTTCCTCGTGTTCAACGCCGTGGGCGGCGGCACTGGCTCGGGTCTCGGCGCGCTCTTGCTCGAGCGTTTGTCGGTTGACTACGGCCGCAAGAGTAAGCTCGGCTTCACAATCTACCCGTCGCCGCAGGTGTCGACGGCCGTGGTCGAGCCGTACAACTCGGTGCTCTCGACCCACTCGCTGCTCGAGCACACGGATGTCGCTGTGATGCTCGACAACGAAGCAATCTATGATATCTGTCGCCGCTCGCTCGACATTGAGCGTCCGACGTACACGAACTTGAACCGCCTGATCGCGCAGGTCATCTCGTCACTGACCGCGTCGCTGCGCTTCGACGGTGCGCTGAACGTTGATGTGACGGAATTCCAGACCAACCTGGTGCCGTACCCGCGCATCCACTTCATGCTCAGCTCGTACGCGCCCGTGATCTCGGCCGAGAAGGCGTACCACGAGCAGCTCTCGGTCGCGGAGATCACGAACTCGGCCTTCGAGCCGGCGTCGATGATGGCCAAGTGCGACCCGCGCCACGGCAAGTACATGGCGGCGTGCCTCATGTACCGTGGCGACGTCGTGCCAAAGGACGTGAACGCCGCGGTGGCGACCATCAAGACCAAGCGCACGATCCAGTTCGTCGACTGGTGTCCAACAGGCTTCAAGTGCGGCATCAACTACCAGCCGCCGACGGTCGTGCCGGGCGGTGACCTGGCGCGCGTGCAGCGTGCGGTGTGCATGATCTCGAACACGTCGGCGATCGCCGAAGTGTTCTCGCGTATCGACCACAAGTTCGACTTGATGTACGCCAAGCGCGCGTTTGTGCACTGGTACGTCGGTGAAGGTATGGAGGAAGGCGAGTTCTCGGAGGCGCGTGAAGATCTCGCGGCGCTCGAGAAGGACTACGAAGAAGTGAGCGCCGAGACCGCCGAGGGCGAGGGTGAGGAGGAAGAGTTCGGTGAGGAGTACTAGAAAGGCGCTTCTTCCCTCTTTTTCATATTCCGTCGGTTGTGTGTGAGTGGGTCAGTGGACCCCTTCCTCCCTTTGATCGCCCTGTAGTCAACAGTTTGTTATAATGGCCTTGGCGAGGTGAGGAGGAGCTCTGTTCCACCATTCATACCCCAACTACTGGACGATGATCATATCCAATACAAAACAAAACAAAACAATCAACGAACCATTTGCATAAAATCCCATCGTAATTGAATGCGTTGTTGTTGTTGCATTTGTGTTGTGTCGAAATGCAACATCGGAATCGCGAGGCAGCGCATTGACAACCCAAATGAGAGTCGAACCAAACTCATCACTCATCATAAAGTTTAGTGTGCTCTCAGAGACTGACACTTGAGTGTGCAAAATGCTGTTGTTTCTCTTGTTATCCTTATTTTCTTTTGTGTGTGTATGCCCTGCATTGCCTTCGACTCATTGGTCTGTTTGTCTGCAGGTGGGCTGCTGAGTGGGAGTAGAGTATCTTTCTTTCGGTGTCATGTAGCGCTGCGGTCGTTCGCTCTTCCATCTGCATGCCCGCGGGTCTCACCACAGCTCACCACAGCCCCTTCACTGTCATGCATGCACATTTACGAGAACTCCAGTACGCGCACGCCATTTGCGTCCACAATCTACACAGGAAAATAAAACAATAAATAAGCGTCAGAGCAGACAAAGATCCGAGACACAAGGGAGCTTCAACATAAGCAGCTACTACTGTAGGAAGAACTGAAGCGTGACTGTACCTTGTAGAGCCACTTGCCGTTGCGAATGAGGAATCGTTGCTCTAATTCGCTGCGGCATTTCTTCAGGATGCTGTGGGCTTCGTCAACCGTGAGGTCAGGCTATAGATCAAATCAAATCAAATCACGCACACCATATCCAGCGAAGCAGTTAGTACATATCGCCCACATACACACGCATTTGAAAAGCGTAAAAGCCACGCATCTCGAAACGTACTCTCCACTCTCGGTCAAAGATCGACAGGCAAAAGTTGGCACCGTAGCCGTGCGCGCCAAAGTTCACCTTCGCGAGCGTGCCCAGGTAGTCGATCCAGTGCAGCGACGGCACGATCGTCGTCGCCTCCGGGGTCTTCTCTTCGTCGACCGCGCCGATCAGCAAGTTCACCTGGTACGGCGACTTGCGCAGGAAGCGCGCCAGCTCACCGCGCACGTAGTTTGCGGTCGCGGGGCCGTTCAGCGACACGCCGTTGCGCAGCTCGTAGAGCTTCATGTTCTTCTGCACATACTCGCTGAAGCCCACGCGGTCGGCCTGCGGACCCGAGCCCACGAGCACCTTATGCGCGTCCAAGTTCACCGACTACACATAGATCACGTAACACAACCATGATTAGCCACCACCACACGATCCCAGCATGAATATACGCACACATACACAGCGCTCCATACGAGCAGCTCAAGCAAAGGGCGAAGAGCTCCATCTCCATCTCATCAATCGAGATCTTTTCGCGCTTCGCTTGGTTTCTGCGCCAGCAGGATCGCTATGCAAATAATGACAGCATCAGCAGAGACGCACGCACCTTGTCTTCATCGTCCTTGTAGACGAGGATGGAGCGCACCACCTTGGCGTCCGCCACGACGATCACGAAGTCCTTGCCGACGATGCCGAAGATCGAGTCCATTGCTTCTTCCTGCTGTTGCTTCTTCTTCTTTTCTGCCTGTTGTGACTGTGGGGGCGGCCGAAATCTTTTGCAATTCGCAAAATCCAAAACCCCGCCCCCCTTCATATTTTTCAGAAACGATACCCTCCTCAAACGGATTCGCTGCTCAAAATTGTGGGTAGACGATTTTGCAGGGTTATGCATTCCTGCGGCTTAGAAAAACGGGCTTTGCTCAGGTCAATAGAAAAGTGCGGTCAGTGTGAATACAAACTCCAAGATTGAGGTGAGCAAATCCTAGTGTCGAAATTCACAGGGAAATATACCATCTAAAAACTATTTCGATTGGAGCTGCACAGCGACTTTCGTCTTACTCTGCTATATGATTTTATCGAACTGAGAACCTCGAATCAGGTTATAGAGGCCCCCTCCCCTTTTGACTTGGTGTGTGTATAGATTGGGGAGAACGGCATTTCAGGCAATCGCAAAGTATGCACATGTGAGGTATGCAGATGAACAAGGCGATGCTTGTCATTTTTCACGGAGCTGCTGGATTGTGTAGCCATGTGAACTGGAAGCTGAAGTCCATTCCGAAGTGCTGCAGCATGATCTCGAGCGAGATGACGATCCAGAACACGAGCTTCGCCTGTATCTGTCGCCACTGCGTACTGAGCACGAACGCGAGCTGGTGCAGCGCCGAGATGCGCAGTTGGCGCTGCAGCATCACGCACACGAACGTCAGCGAGAGCACTTCGAGCAGAGAGTAGAGCATGACACTCGCGACGGTGGCGGACAGCTGGTCCGCGTTGACGCCTTGCAGTGGGGTGTAGAATGTGCGTTTTGGGAGCTCGTAGCTTGTAACGAGGAATGTGCCTAAAAGCAATGGATGGGGCAGAAACACACACGGGAGAGCGAGGAGCTTCGTGAGATCTTTGCACGCCAATCACGCATCACACAAGCAGACGCTATGTCCGACATTGGTTGGTACCCACTGAATATTGCCGGGATGATCGCCTCGGCAAACTCCACGACGAGCACGAACTCCGTGATATGCAGCACCTTGAGCACCTTCTGCACCAACTCGAGTCGGTAGGTCTCGCTCATCAAGAGCAGCACGCGCTTGTCGTGCTCGGTCAGTTGCCACGACTGATGCTGGTTGAGGTGTGGTGTTCTAGGCAGCAGCCTCGCAGAATTGAGTGAGCTGGGCAGCGGCGAGACGCGCGCCAGGTTGCCGCGTGGTAGCTGCTCGAGCGGCAATTTCGGTCGGGTAGGAGGCTCCACCTCCCAGGTGAGACCCGGCGGCTGTGTACGGTCCTCGGTCTTCGTCTTGGCTGCCGGAGTGTCTCTTGCGTCACCATTAGGACCGTGCTGCAGCAGAGACACCTGGGATATCGAGCTCTTTCAACGTGCGCTTTGACCGTGGAATAGCGCGTGCGAGCTGCAGCAGGAAGAGCGCGGCGTCCACGTAGTGTATTGTGGAAGCCGTGGTAGTGTCTGCACCGGTCTGGCGATCTGCTGTCGGCCCACCAAGAACTGGCAACGCCTGCGTTGCCTCAGCGATGCACTGCTGGATAGAGCTCAAGATGACGCCCATGTCGTAGATCGACGCACAGGCCACGACAAAGTCGACTGCGATAATCAGCGCAGTGGTGCTGAACGAGGTCGAGCCCTGCAGACAGCTGGCGACGAAGAGTGCGTGGAAGACCTCGGCGTTGAAGTTGACGAACTCGGCCTTGGCGTCTTCGTTGTTACGAACGTACAAATCCATGACGTTCTTGGCCCCGAGCTTCATCATCGGCAGTAAGAGCGCGAACACCGTCTGCAGGATCCCCGAGAGCCTGTTGAACGTAAACGTGTAGGCGGGGTAGAGCACCACGAGACAAAGCTGGATGTTGACGACCATGATAAAGCGCCCCATGTCTGCGCGCAGTGGCGGCGTTTCTCGGAGGTATGGACGCCAGATAAGGTACAACGCGCCGCCCATGACCAAGCAGGTACCGGGTCCCGTCATAATACCTGTGAACGGCACTGGGTAGCCGATGAGGCGCGCCAGGCCAATTGCGAGCGCTGTCGTGCCGGCATCGTTGAGAATTGAGATCCATAGCATCTGCATGTACGTTAGCGGTAGCCCCAGGAGGGAGTGGCGAGCCTGCACCAACAGATCAAGGGACAGCATGCTGGCGGAAACCGACTCGCGTACCCAGAACATGTGGCTGTGTGCGAGACCTCGCTCGGGGGGCCTCCAGCGGGATCAGACCCGACCCAATCGCCGCAAGAAAGCACGGAATCGGCGTCATCACCACGCAAAACATCACACGCGCAGTACTCGTGCGCTCGGTGTACGTTCGGAAGGTGCGCAGACGCTCGATGGACTAGGTGCCGTGGAGTTCGATTTGCAGCGCCTCCCGTCGACGCACGATGGCTTGGAACACTCGCACGGCATCTTGAACCCTACTCTTCTTTCTGTGGTGGTGATACTGGATCGGTGAATGCCGCCGCCGTGATCGCCCGAGCCAAGACGATAGTGCAGCGAAGGCCAGCGACGAGCACGGTGGGTATTTATACCGAGTTATTAACAAAACCTCGGGACATTTATCTGGTCTCTCTCCTCCCCACCCAATGACGGCCTTGAATATTGCTCGCGCTACAGGGAGGGAGGCGCCACACTTGTCATCGAGTTTGGCGTTTCGGGAGGGGACGGAGGAAGGATATAAACTTTCTCATCGGCTGTTAAATGAGTCATTCACTGCGCGCATTCGTCCGGCCAGATCCGGCCTCCGACGCAACGACATAGTATTTGTAGATGTTTACTGATGCTGGAGCTCAAATTGTGCCAAAACGATACATGCTTAGAGAAGGGGGATCTGAATGTTCGAGCCATGCCTGTGCGAGTGCGATTAACTCTATTCGGTTCCTTCGAAACTCGCTCGAGTGAAAATGCACCTTCTGCGATCTGTTTTAAGGGCAAATGCTAGAGCTATGTAGCTTTGGTTTTCTTCTCGAGCGCCTTCCTGCGGTTGTCACGGTATCGCTGGAGCTCTTCCCTGTCGTTGTGCAAGCCAACAAGCAGCAAATAGTGTGTGCCAGTAGATAGGGTCCAGCTGGCAAGGACTTGACTCGAAAGCATCGACCCACTCTTCTCGTACCTCTTCCGCTGCCGCACGCGATCGACGTTTGGCTCAGGGAACTTGTCTTTTCCCGCATCTTCCTCCTTGTCCTTCGCCTCGAGCTCCTCCTCCTGGTTCGCATCCATCACTTCGCCACTGGGTGGGTAGTACTCGCTCGCGATCTTCTTCCACTGCTTGGCGCGCTCCTCATGCTGCTCCTTTGTGAAATCCTGGCGGCGCGAGGTCTTGGGCATGCCGATGTCCTCAAAGAGGTCCGCGCCTGCTGGCACGAAGAGTGGCTTGGCGATATCCACCTCTTTCGACCCTTTATTGGCCCCAGGCGAGCGAAACGCAAAGTTCTTCATCGTGGATCGAAACTGCGTGACTAGGTTCTTGTCCTTCGTGCTCGTGAACAGTACCGTGGCGCCGTACATGTGCGCCAGGTACCGCACGGCCTGGACGATGCCTTTGCGCTTGACTGTGTCTTCGTCTCGGAACACGTCGTACTTGTTGCCCAGGATCAGCAGTGGTAATGGCAGCGGCGTGACCTCATCTTTGTCTGGGTGGGCGCTGCCGTATCGCGCCATTGCTTCTTGCTTGAGCTTGTCGACCGCGAACTTGTCCACTGGGTTCTTCTCCTTGATTTTGAGCACGTCGTGCACCGATTTGTACAGAATGTGCAGCCATTTGATCAGATAGGGGACAACGTCCCCGGGCGCAGCAAGGTTGAGCGCCAGCACCAGCGCGCCGTTGAGGATCCGCTCGGGGGCGAGCGGCACGCGGATCATCTCGCTCACGCACTTGGAGGTCGCGAGCTCCCACATGTGCGCCACGGGTGCGCGCGCGCCGTTCGCGCCTTTGAGCCGCACGAACACGTAGTCCAGCGCTGTCGTGGGCTTGATCTCGTCCGCTACAGATACACAATAGCAAGTAGCGCAAAGTGCAGTACATGAGAGCCATACCAATACATTAGAGTAGAACATGTAAAGCCACACACCTTTGGCCGAGTTCCGGAAGCAGGCGGTGAGCGACGTCTTGCCTGCTCCCTTGGAGCCTACGATGAGCGAGAACGTGTCCTTCTCCTCCTGCGCGCCACTCTTGGCGTCAATAGCAGCAGCACCAGCAGCTTCCTCAGGGGATGCGACCTGCGACTGCTTGGGCTCCATGGACGCGAGCATCATCCAGATGTCCTTGGACGGCGAGATCTTGGCGTCCAGCGCCTGCAGCAATAGACACAGAAACAGAGGGTGGGTAGTGTATACACGTTGGTGAGTCAGTGTCTACGTGTGTGCGCACTGAGATAGATAGATAGAGAGAGAGCACCAAACGACCACCTTCGAGCCTCGGCGCTCCATGCTCTGATAACCTTTTGACCCAAGTGCTCAAGTTGCAAATTCGTGTGTGTCGCTTCAAGTCTTTTCCGATACTACCGATATAGTCACCATACTATGCATAATTGTAAGACACTTCGAGCAACATTCGCGAAACATTCTCGCAACCTACACACTGAGCGCTTTTTGACGGCCATTTTGAATTGGCAGGCAAACATACCACCAAGTCACGATGGCTGCCATGGAAACTGGATCGACGACAGCGCCGCCGCGCTACACGCGCGCGCAGGTGGACCACTGCGCGTTCACTGCATGGTACCCGTCGTTCGAGCACGTGTCCATCAAGAGCGCGGTGGTGCCGCTGCCGCCGGCGTTCGTGTCGCTCATCCTCGCGGACGGCGTCGTGCTCCCTGAGGCGCTTTCGTCCAAGCAGACGACCGCGGAGCAGCAGCAGCAGGCGCTGCAGACCGTGCGCGAGCAGGTGGACGCCGCGATTCGCCGCTTCAAGGGCAAGGTATTCCCCAAGCTCAACTGGACCAGTCCGCGCGACGCGTCCTGGATGCTTGGCACCATGCAGTGCGTCAACTTTGAGGACGTGTTCCTGTTGCTCAAGTCGTCCGACTTTACGGTGCACGACATCAGCGAAGCCTACGCTGGCTGTGTGGAAGAAGATGAGAGTGCTGCTACTGGTAGCGGTAGCGCTGAGAACACAAGCGCAGTTCTAGCGAAACCAAATGGTCCGGAAGACGTGTACCTCGTGCTGAAGAAGTGGTGCAGCTTCTTCGACTCGATGCTCTTCCGGTGCTTCGTCGTGAACCACGCGCTCGTCGGCGTCTCGCAGCGCAACTGCGACGAGTACTACCCGTTCCTCTTCAACCAGCAAGACCACCTGTGCGAGCTCATCTACACGTTCTTCGACGCGCACTTCCGCAAGAGCAGCAGCGGCGGCGCAAAGAAGAAGAAGAGCTCGAAGTTCCCCGACCCAGACTACATCTTCGACGTGTACGTGGACAAGCAGCACCGCGTGTACCTACTAGACATCAACGTGTTTGGCGCAGTCACAGACCCGCTGCTGTTTAGTTGGGAGGAGCTCCTGGAGCTCCGTGACGCGCACTTGCGCTCGAACCCTCCTAAAAAAGCAGGCGATGGTGACGATGAGAGTGACGATGGTGATGATGACGACGACGTGCATGAAGTCGTGGACTTCCGGATCGTGGAGTCCGAGCTCTCGATCCGCCCCAATCCGCTGAGTGTCTACCGCGTGCCAACAGACTTGGTGGACCACCTCGCGGGTGGTGCAGGTTTCGAGGCGTTCATGGAGCAGGTCAAGAAGGACAACACGAATGGTGATGATGAAGATGACAGTAGTAGCGAAGATGATGATGGAGATCAGGATGAAGACGACGATGATGGTGTAATCTGGGGGAGTGACAACGACGACTAGATAGATAGGCAGTCCGCTGGCAGACGAACTTTAGATTTCAGTTTGCCGTTTCTTGTAATGCATAGATTGAGAAATTGACACCAGTCGAGAACCAGAAGTGCCCAGGACCACACATGGTCCTTCCGGTGCAAAGTCAGCCTCTTTTTGCTGGTCGGAGGCACGCACGCGCCATTCGACCTCTGAACATTGTCTGTTGCAGAGATTGCTTGCTATATATTATTCATTCGCCAGAAAGGAACCCAGGTCTGGATCCTTTTTCCCAACGCCCAATCTATCAATCCGAGAGCTCCGGCCTTCTTTCTCCGAAAAAGTACAGAGTCTCTCCCACCATTTCCTCGATGGAAATGGAGATCCCCATACAAATAGAATCGGAGTTTTGCATTTTCGCATTTCGGCTCAGTTCATTCATATATTTATAGGACCTACTTTATAAACGAAAACCATTTTCACTCCTTTTCGCCAAGGCGTCCACGCTCCTTCTCCTCAGGCTTATCTCTCTCATTCGCAGAGGCGCTTGCTGTCTCGACTCGCAAGCCTCTCGCTAGCGCGTCTCTACGAGCTCTATCAGCTCCAGTTCCTTCGCTTCCAACGACAAGACGCGTGAGCAAAATGGGCAACTCGGCACTCAGCCGTGAGTTCTCTACGCGCCGCCTCTCAGTGGAAGAGCGCGAGGCCATGAAGAAATTCGGTGAGGAGGAGATGCAGCTGCTCAAGGAGACGTTCAAGGGACTCGCGAACGCGCGCAATGGCTCGGCAGTCGACAAGGAGACTTTTCTCAAGTGCTTCCCCATGCCAAGGCTACTAGGAGGTGCGTCCCCGGTTGTTAGTTAATGCTTTGCACGCCATCGATGTGATTGGGCTTATTGACTAACTTGAGCTGGCATACTTTACGTAGAGCGCTTGTTTGAGGTGATCGACAAGGACCGGTCTGACTCGATCGGCTACAACGAGTTCCTCCACGGTGTCGCGATCCTCTTCCGCGGCTCGCGCAAGGAGAAGCTCAAGTTCGTCTTTGACCTCTACGATCTCAGCAGGTACTGCTTGCAGACTCCAGCCTCATAAACCCAGGGCCACCTTCTGATTCTGATCAACGCATTTCTTTTACGTACTGGTGACAGGTCGGGCTCGATCTCGCGCCATGAGCTGGTTACGATGCTGCACCAGTTCCCCGAGTCGGCGCTCGAGCAGCTGCTCAAGCCGTCGAAAGAAGAGCCCACGAGTGGCTCCAACAACGAGCTCCAGCCAAAGAACAATGCGGTGCACTTGCTCGGAGTTTGGGTGATCCAGGTGGTTGTGGAACACGGAGCTGATCGTATACTAACTGGGTGCAAACTGGTTTCTTGTGTGCCCTCTCTCTATGTAGATTGACGACATTGACGCGCTCGTGGACCTGGCATTCCCAACGCCGCAAAGCGGAGGCGCGCCCACGAGTCGCCTGTCGTTCGAACAGTTCTGCGAATGGTGCGAGACCACTCCCGGGATCACTGATGTACGTTCGTTGTCCTTCTCTCGCACTTTGTAGACTACCTACCGACACAGTATCGAGGAAACTGAACCTGTGTGTGACTTTTGTGGCGGTGATCTTAGTTTCTCATGAGCGTACTCCCGAGCGAGGACCAGCCAGCGCCCCAGGTGTCGCCCATTGATGGGTAAGGCTCAAATGCTTCGCTCCCACTTGGCTGGGGTTTTCAGACTCTAACGTACGAAACTTGGTGTGGACGTAGCGTGATGGCGCACCCGGTTCCCGAGACACTGGACATGCGCAAGCGCCGCAACTCGCTCAAGACGCTCACCGTCACGTACGATTTCATGCATCGACCCGTGCTGTTCGGCCCCATCACTGTTCGTTTTAACCTCTTGACTATCCTTCTAGGCGCTCGTGTCCTCGCATGAACCAACTTCTCGACACGTCGAACCGACGCGACCTGGAGAAGACCAGACAGCTGCTGCAGGAGGCCAAGCAGCTTTGCCCCACAGACTCGGTTACGAATAAGATCCAGCTCGCGCTCTCGGAGATCGACAAGGTGTTGCTCTCGAGCGGGAACTCGCCCATCCATGGCGGAGTTGGCGGCGGGTGCGACGGAACCAAGGCTCCACGCCTACCGTGCGACTCCACGAGCCTCGACGAGCTCTTCTACATCGACGACGATACCATGGACGGCAACCTCTGGAAGCGTGGCTCGCGCCTGCGCCAGATGATCAAGCGCCACTACGTGCTCCAGGGCAATTTCCTCTACTACTATGCGTACGAACGGAGCTCTGTACTGTAATCTTTGGGTGGCCCTAGGTTGGTGGCCTGACCCCTTCCTGTTGTTGTTTGTATTTCTAAAGGACCAAGGATGACACGGCCCCACGTGGCGTGACGTTCATGTGCGGCTGCTACGTCGAGTCGCTCCCGCAGAATGTGATCGTCGAGAAGAACGTCAAGTACTTTGCGATCGACATCGTGCCCGAGCCTGGGTCCTCCCGCGAGAAACGCACGATCTACACGAAATCCCTCGACGAGCAGCAGAAGTGGACGGACGCTCTACGCCGCGCGACCGACAAGGTCTCAATCGACGAGTTCTACGGCATTGGCCCCCAGCTCGGCCGCGGAAGGTTCTCGAAAGTCTGCGAGGCCACACACAAGAAAATCGGCGTGAAACACGCTGTGAAGATCATCGACAAGTGCAAGCTGATCGCGACCGAGAAGGAGCTGCTGCGCACGGAGATCGCAATCCTGAAGCTCGTGACCCACCCGAACATCATTCGGCTGCACGACGTGTACGAGGACAAGCAGTACATCTTCATCGTCACGGAGCTCGTGGGCGGCGGGGAGCTCTTCAACCGCATCGTGGGAAGGTCGAGGTACACGGAGTCCGAGGCGCGCATCGTCATGGCGCCGCTGCTCGAGAGTGTCGCGTACCTGCACCGACTGGGCATCGTGCACCGCGATATCAAACCCGAGAACATTCTGTGCGGCGAGAAGCTTAACGACTTAAAGATCGCGGACTTTGGACTCTCGAAGCTCGTGCACCCCGAGGAGATCATGAAGATGCCCTGTGGTACACTCAACTACGTGGCCCCCGAGGTGCTCTCGCTCGTCGGGTACGGCCGCGAGGCGGACATCTGGTCCGTGGGTGTGATCATGTTCCTGCTGTTGCGTGGAGATCTACCGTTCCACGGCAAGACGAAGAACGAGATCATCCAGAAAACGCTCCACGCGGATGTGAACCTCGAAGGTGACGCGGCCTGGAACAGCATCTCGCCCTCGGGTAAAGCCCTGCTCAAGGGCCTGCTCACGAAGGACCCGTCGAAGCGACTCACGGCGCAGGACGCGCTGCGTCAGGAGTGGTTCAACCCTCGCGCGCGGTCGGACTCGATCACGGACCTGACACCAAAGTCCTCGAGAGCGCCCATGACGCAAGATATTCTCAAGAGCTTGAGCTAGCTTGCAACTAGTCGTTGCGTAGATCGGCTGAACTTTAAGGTACTGCTGCTCCTAATAACGGATGGTACCGCGTACTCTTCGATATGAACACCAGCACATTCCCCATATTAACATCGCGCTTAGGCTCAAGATTCCCATTGTTCAGTGCATCTTCTGTTAGCGACGTCGGCTTATCGCGTGGCTCGCCCTCTGGAGCCGATGCAGATGCTGCGTGAGCGCGTGCGTCTGACTGATGTCCTGCTGCTGGGTCTGTAAAGAGGTCAGCATCTGCGTGCGCAGCTTGGTCTGACTGACTGCTCTCGACTCGGATTTCGCGAACTGGGGACGACTAGGAATCGTGTACTGCACCTCTGCTTGGTTGTTGCCGGTACTGGTGTTGATAGTGGACTTGAGCATTGACGTAGTCTGCCGATTTGCTGGACGTTTTGCTGGAACTGAAGCGTGGCTGCCATGCAACGCTGCGTGTCGTGACGAGAGCACCATGGGCAGCGAGTGGAGTCCCGAGATCGCCAGTGCTGCTGGTGGAATCAGATCTTGTGGTCGTTCAGGCTCCTGTTGGTTGCTGATACTTGGACCTTTAGTTACTATTCGAGCTCGAAGCTTCATGTTTTTGCTAGCCTGGACCTTTGGAAACGACGGTGGCGAGATGGGACACATCGGGACGAGATGGTAGAAGCCTCCACTTCCTCCTCCTGCCTTGTGTTGATCGTCCGGTTTCCTGTCATGCTGAGGCCCTGAATAGAGCGATAGCGCTCGCTTGTTGTCCATCACCAATAGATCAAAGTTCGTGCGCTTCCATCCACAGATCTTGCAGTACACGCCGCTGGGCTCGATCACCCCGCAGTTGGAGCACCGGAACCGGTCTCGCAGCTGCTTCATGAGCTTTGCGAACCGAACGCGAGCCAGGAACCCACGGATTCGGGACTGGATCTTGGTCGCAGCGTCTTGTTTGCGCTGTTTCTTGACGAGTTTCCGCTTCTGCTTGCGTAGCTGATGATACAATTGACGAGCTTGGTAGCCTCGGAAGACTCTCTGGATCTGTAAAGCACTCGTGTACTCTCGTTCTCGCTTTCGGCGGGTGGCACATGCACGAAACGTGAGCTGCAGGAGTCGTGCGCAGGTGTTTTGTCGCTGCTGTTCCTGCTGTTGAAAGAACTTGCATACCGCGAGCCATTTTGAATACACACTCTCGAGTTTCCGCCTGTGCATGATCGCTGATAGTGCTTGAACCCCTTGATAAGCCTGCCGTCTTCGCGCAAGTTCCAGTCGCGCATTTCGCATTTCCTTCGTTTCCCGGTAGAAAATCTGAATTTTGAGCGCTGATTGAGCCTCACGTCTTTGTTTTCTGTTCTTCTTTCGAGCGAAAAATCGCTGGATGCAGTCACAGATCGTCTTTTTACCTGCGAGCCGTCGGTGAAGGTGCTCAGATCTTCTGCGACAAGCCTTCCGATATGTTTGCTGGATTTGCAAAGCCGCTTGGTGTCGTCGTGCAAGGCGAGCCTTTTCTTGGCATCGCTGCTCAACTTTGTTTCTTCGGTACCAACACGCTATTCGTCTCTGAGACTCTTTGGCACAAAGTCGTAAGCTCTCCTTGCGGTGTTGTCGCAGCACTACTCTCGCTGCACACCACTGAGAAATCAGTGAAGACGCACGCTGCTGTCGAGCTTGAAGCTGTTCTTGATGACGCTGACGCATCATGGCTGTGAGATCAGCTTCTCGCCTGCGCTTCTTCACCTCAATCTGACGAAGCGATCCCTGTATTCGCGACTCTTGATGCCACCAGTAGCTCAGGTATGCGCGTATCGCGCGCCGGGAGCAACATCGTCGATGCCACTGAGCCAGCAGAGTCGCTGCAGCTTGCTTCAGCACGAAGCGAAGTGCATCCACTTCCTGCAGGGACTCTTCCTCTCGTCGTCGCAACAGCAGAACGCGAGCGTGCTTCTGAAAGACACGCGCAGCAAGATTTCTCTCTTTTGTTTGAGTTGAAGCTGCGAGCCCTACGCCCGAGTCGATGTGACTTTGCCGGCTGCGTCGTCTTGAATTGCGACCGCCAGGAACCCCGGAATGATCATCCAGGCTTGCAACTATCGCAGCAGGTATGAAATTGTGCTCACGTGTCTCGATCTCTTGAAGGCTGCTAGTCTTCATGGTGCAGCGCAATGGGCTCGGTGTTGCAACTTGTTCACTACCAGGTGTGCTGACAAGCTGGTTTTCCTGTTGGTGCTTGATTGTGGTCGCTCTTCTCGCTGGCGGTGCAGGAGCAAACGCACTACGTGCACCTTGCGATCAATAGCCGCCTGTCTGATGATACTTTTCATCATGCAAATCTCGAAAGCTTGGTTTTCGCTGCCTCCCTGGCTCAAGAGTGGTCGCGCCAAAGACGCTCGCTGGGGACCAGTCCTCGAATTTGTCTGGCATCTTCACAGCCGAGCCCGGGCGTGATGGCAACCAAGTGCACAGTTGGCAGTGCGCTCAACCACAAGAGAGAATACCTCATCAGTCTGTCATGTCAGGCAGTCAGTCATTCGTGCGCACCACTTGAAATAGTCATTGTGAAAATAGCTCCTCGCTGTGCTTTGTATAGTCCACTGAAGTGCAGGCAGCCTCTTTCGTCAACGTAGCCATTTCACTTAACCGGGAGGTGCTCTGGTTGACACGCGACCATCACTCCGTGGCCGTTCCTGCCAAAAATGCTCATCCTATCATGCGATTGGCTATAAACACAAATATGATTGTATCCAATCAACAATCAATATTCCACAATATTTTATCGAATCACGCATGCCAAGGCAGTTTCACCCAATGCAGGTCAATTGTGAAGCACATCGGTCATGAATGAACGGAGCTCTTGGCGAATGAAGCCTATTGCAAGAGCGATAATCATGACCATGACGGCCTCGTAAGACAGAGAGATAGAGGATGGCGTTCTCCAACCGGAAGAGCTGGGACCTGACGCACCTGTCGTCCAAGTACCCGTGGCTGCGCGTGGACGCCGAGACGATCGAGGAGTTCCGCTCGCCGTTCCAGTGGGTCGACGCGCCGCCAAAGCCCAAGGCAACACGTTCGCAGTATCAACAGCAGCATGGCGCAGATGGTGGTGACGAAGAAGAAACTGATAGTGGGCAGAGTGGTGAAAAGAGCGACAGTGAAGAGCGCAACGAATCTGTGCGCTTCAGTCTGTCAGGGAGGAAAGTGACCGAGTCGTCTACTTCCAAGAGCAAGAAACACAAGCACAAGCCACTACAACATGCGCATGGGCGATGGAAGAAACCGCAACAGCGTCACGCTCACGCTGCAGATACGAAGAAGCCTGCGACATTTGGGAATAGCAACGCCAAGCATGGTCGAGTGCTCAACAGCCCAGTTTCCAGTGAACACGGGCAAACGATGATACCCGCCCTACAAGACCTTCAATCGTCAGAGAAGAACAATGCTAGCAGCTTGCATCGGATACCATCAGTGCATGGGAATCCCACCGACCCTGGCTCTCTACTGCTTCCGTTGCCTAAGGCCGATGCGCTGTACGAAGCGATGACGCATTCAGTCCAGCGCAAGTCGAAGAAGAAGAAGAACGCCAAGAAGAAGAGCCACAACATCCTCTCACTAAGGTACGTGAGCATCATGACCCGATTTTCTCCTACACATGCCATGTTTCTGACATGCTAGGATCCTGTGTGGACCTTATGGTTCAGCTTCCCAGTACTCTCCAAGTCAATTCAAGGGAAGCCTTCAGCCTCTGCGACAACTGCACCAAACAGCATTCACCAGTCGAATGTGCTGGAGATCGAGTACTCCAAGCAGCTCAAAGATCTGGCTCAAGCCGAGCAGAAGCTCAAGGTGCTGTGGCATACCCACTTAGCTTCTCTGTTATCTGAAATGTGTTTAATGTCTCTAATGTCTACAGGAGCAAGTGTCGAGCCAAATCGAAGCCGAGAAGGCCAAACTGCCGCTCGCGTTTCTCTTCGAGCGCAACTTGGACCGCATGTACTGCAGGGAGAAGAGCATCGCGATGATCACCCAGATCTTCGCGAAGCTGCAGCACCGCCTGATGTTTGCGCCCTTCGAGCGCTGGTGGAACTTTGTGCACGCGCTCCAGAGAGAGGAGTGCAAGGGCACGGCGTTCAAGCGCTCGCAGGTGCAGGCGCTCGCGTTCTTTGAGAAGCTCGCGAGCGACGCGTATGTCGGCACGCTCGACCAAGCGTTCACGCGCTGGCGACAGACAACACAAGACATTGTCGAGAGCGAGTGCCACCAGGCAGCGACGACCATCCAAATGCGATTCCGTCAGCGGCGTGCGAAGGAGTTGGTCCACGGACTCAAGCAGGCGTCGCTGGACAAGGAGTTCAAGCAGAAGGTCGAGATCCAACAGCTCCTGCGATTCGAAGCCTACGGAAAGGCCGTGAAGTGGAGCACTCTGCGCAATGGCTTCAATTTGCTGCTGCAGAACCATTGTGCGCGCCGTATTCAGTTCTTCTTTCGACGCGTCATGGCGCAAAAGCGGATACTAAAGCGAATTGTACGCAGAGAAGCGGCGATCATGGTCCGAAAGTCCTGGCGCGGCAAGCTCGCGCAACGAGAGCTCATGCGCCGTAAGGAGCTGCTTAGAATTCGTCAGGCACTAGAAAATGCTGCCGCAGTCCAGATTCAAGTGCATGCGAGGAGCTACTTGGCGCGAAAAGAGGTCAAGCGCAGACGCGAGTGGCTCTCAAACGAGAACCAGCGAGCGCTCGAAATCCAGATCTGCTGGCGAAAGTACAGAGAACGACTCGAACTCCACAGCAGATTCGCACTGCGGAAGCTCCTTCTCGACGCTGAAAAGGAGCGACTCGCGCAGCTGGAGCGCGAGAAAGAGCTCCAAAGACTCGAGATGGCACGCCACGCGGCTGCGTTAGATATCCAGCGAGTGTACCGCGGCTTCCAGGGTCGCAAGGCGTTCAAAGCCAAGCTGTACGAGCGAGACCTGGAGCTTGCGGCGCGCAGAGTTCAAACCAGTTGGCGCAAGAGCAAGGGGCGGTATGTGCTCCAACTGCGGTTCTCGGCACAGCGAAATCGTATTGAGGCTCGGAAACAGGAAGCCGCGCTCCAAATCCAGTGCTGCTATCGAGTGTTCAGGTCCAAACAGACCTTGAGATCACTAAGAGCGGACTTGAGACAACGACAGCGAGCCGCTACGAACATCCAGCGAGTGTATCGAGTCTGCCGAGAGCGGTCTCAGTACAAGCAAACGCGCCGCGCGACGATCACGATCCAGAGCGGCATGAAGTGCAAGCTCGCACGCCGCGAGCGCCAGCGCCGCCTCGACCGGAAGCTCGCCGAGTTCAAAGTGGTGACCGAGGCCGCTACGATGTTGCAGAAGTGGACAAGAGGCGTGCTTGGAAGGATGCTTGTGACACGAATGCGCGAACTGCAAGCCCGTGAAGAGCAGCTCACCAAGAGCGTGGCTTTGCTCATCCAGAAGCGTGCGAGAGGTATTGAAACACGAAAAACCGCGAATTTGCTGTGTGAAGCCATGAAAATGGTCGATTTGCAGCAAAAACGGCACTTCCAGGGCTCAAAGCGTGATGCCTCGCCGCTGCTGGAGTTTATGACCACGTACTACCTGAATAAAGCCCCAGATACTGGAAATGGAGAAAATGGTGGAAAGAGTGAAATTGGTGGTGGAGGTGGTCCCATTTTCACGTATGAGCAGAGCGTGTGGCTACAAGAACGTATCCAGGAAGCCCGTCTTCAGATCTTGAAAGAAGACAAAGCGATCGTGTTCCTGCAGCGCATGTACCGTGGCTTCGTGGCCCGCGTGGGCTATGTCGTGCGGAAACTACGAGCCAAGCAGCGACGAGAGCTCGAGGTCAAGATGGCGATTGTGATTCAAAAGTACGCGCGCGGCTTTCTCACCCACCAGCGAGTCAAGAAGCTCCGCCACAAGCGTAGAATGGATGGGATCAAGGACGCGTACATCCGGGAGCGCAAGTGGAAAGAGGACGAGCAAAAGTGGAAAGAGCAGTACCAGAGGGAGCAAATGGAGCTGCAGATCCGCAAGGTCAAGGCCATGGAACTCAAGCTGCGTGAGGCGAAGCGCGACGCCGAGTTCGCGAAATGGCGCGCCGAGGAAGCGGCTTTCAGGAAACAGGAGCTGTTGGCACAGCAAGAACTCGACAAGCAGGAGCGAGTGAGAAAGAGGCTGGCCAAGGCGAATGGTCATGATGAAGAAGAAAAAGAAGAAGAAGAAAACCTCATAGAGGAAGAAAGCTGGACCGAAATGGTTGACGCGTACGGGAACAAGTACTTTTACAACAAAGCCAAGTCCGAGAGCGCCTGGGGACGGCCAATGAAACAAAGCGAGAAGCCTACTGCGAGTTTGGAGAGCAGCAAGACGGAGTTACAGAAGAACAGCAAGAAGCTACCTCAATTTGGTGACCCTAGCAAGCCAGAATCTGCTGATGCGTCTGCTACAGAGAAGAGTTCAGCCGGTGCTGCTGCTGACGGTGATACCCTGGGCAAGGCTGACGACGCGGTCCCTGAAGGATACTGTTGGAAGTGTCGCGTGAGTCTTGCGACGAAGGAGTGCCTGGACTGCAGCGACGACACGCGTCGCAAGTTCTGCGCGTCCTGTTTCATGAGCGAGCACTATTCTCTACCCGCAGAGTCTGGGGACAGCAGGCAGAAGCACGACTTTCGAGTGCTCGTCAAGGCGAAGAACCGAAGTCAGTGTCAGTCGCTCGCGTGTCGCTCAAAGGGCTTGGGGCAAGCAAACTTGGCCACGTATTAATGTGGAGAGTGCGCTGTGCTCCCTAACCCAACTGCACCGGCAGCAGCAACGTCACTGGAGTCCAGCAAGAGCTGCTTCTACTGTGAAGAATGCTTCCCAAAAGCCCACGAGAGCGCTCAGGAACTCCAACACGTGCCCAGCGCGCTCCACTTCCGCACTGGCGCACTGCTCTGCTGCGATTGTAACTCTCGAATTGGCACAAGGCAGTGCGAGCAGTGCGACGAGTCTTTCTGCAGCGCCTGCTTTGAAACAATCCACGCCCAGAGCCAGAAGAAGCGCGCGCACGTGTGGACCTCGATTGAGCTCCTGAAGGAAGAGCTCAGCGACAGCGGGAGGGACACGTACTGCATCGAGTGCGACCTGCGGAGAGCTACGCGACTGTGTAATCTCTGCGGCGATGGGTTCTGCGATCTTTGCTTTGTAGTTGCTCACGAGAAGGGCAAGAAGCAGCAGCACACGTGGATCTCGTGGGATAGCTTCTCGCAGGTAGGCGACTGGCTCGAGATCGTTGACGAGAAGGCCAACACAAAGATCTTTTTCAACATTGAGACCAAAGAATCGACGATCAAGCAGCCCTTTGTACTGAAACCGGGGGTCGAGCGCCATTTGCTGCAGTTCCAAGAGCGCGAGCAGCTTCAGAAGCGCAAGGAGATCGAACTGGAGAACGAGATCGTGAGTCTCAAGGAGAAGCTCAAGGAGATTGCTGAGAAAGAAGCGCTGACCCAGCGGCCTCTGAGTCACAACTTGCGCTCCTCGGGTGGTAATCGACCGGATTCGAGTGGGAACATATCAACAACTGAGCCAGCAGCCAAAAAGAAAAAGGGAATGCTGGGAAAGCTCTTCTCGAGGAAATCGAGAGCTGCTGCGAATGGCAAAACAGACGACGGACTCACACCAGAGGAGCGCAAGAAGCGGGAGCTGAGAGAGAGCATCAAAGGCGAAGAGCAGGCGCTCGTGATGAGGAAGATGAAGACTCGTTTCCGAGAAGAGAAAGAGGCGAAAGCCGTGCAGACGCTCGGCACGAAGCAGTTTGAGACCTCAATCCTCCAGGAGCTGGCCAGTTAAATGGTAACAAAGCAAGAAGAGCTTCTGCCATAGTTGACCGGGGCGGAGGAGCAACAACTCTGGAGCGTCTAACCTGGGGAACCCTGGGTCTATTTTCACAGATTTACCTGGCTCTGGGATCATCGTAAATATAGCGAAGCCTTATTCATTCTCAGGAACAACATACTTTGCATCTTCATCAGCGAGATCACGAGAGCTGTGAGAGGCAACGGCGAGCAAGTGGCGATGCAAAAATGGCTGTGAAGGAGGGTGAGAATGCTTCGCCGGTGGTGGTGGACTCTGTGGACTCCAACGAGTTTGGCGAGTTCCCCACAACCGATAACGACAAGGTGGCCAATGACTTCGATGCCTCAAGGCTTAAGCATAGTGGCGATGTCACTCAAAACGGGGCGATGCGCAAGTCTTCTCCATCATCGCCTTCGTCTGGGATATTCGATGGCGACGACCTGGTTGTGGAGCTCATCGCGGAGCTGGTCGAAGCGAGCATGACCTGCTCTGTCGAGGCTTTCTACGAGCGGAACCTGTGCGGATACGCTGCACAGAGCACATCGGACGCCATGTTCGAAGTCATTTTCTCAGTTCTACAGGCACAACCATACCCGAAATGCGAGCAAAATGGTTCCGAAGTCAACCGTGAGAATGATCCTGTGATGCTCGTGGTCTATCCGCCAGAGAAAACTCTTCATACTGAGCCGCAACGGAGTGAGATCGACCCTTTCTGCTGGCTCAAAGTTCCATTAAGAGCTCCAGAGAAACCACCGGTACTTCCGATCCCTATCAAGCGTCCGCATGGCAATCCAAGCAGCAGCAACTGTGGAGACCGCAGGGGTTGGAGCTCCCAGTCGAGCCCATTTCGAACGCAGAAAGCAATCGCTGTCGCCCATGCAGCGCTGTCTTCACCCTCGTCCACACCACCAATGTCTCCAACTTCATTGGCATCAGCAGCAACGCAATCCCATCGAGCAAATACTACGAATCCAGCCAGTGAGTACCATGTGCCGGGCATGGTGTAGAGCACGGCGCCGCCCCTGCGGATCTCGCCGCGCAAGGTGATGACGCTGCTCAAGAACGCCCATCGCATCTCCGTGGGGTCAATAGTGCCAGCAACAGCAGCTCAGGGTAGCATTGGACAGCATGCACCAGGTGAAGTTGAGCAGCTACCGTCAGCGTCTGGCGGGGCGGACGAAAGTGGAGACTCTGATGTGCACCATGAGAACCCTTCTGCTCATAGTTCTCATGCTAAAGGACACCGGCGACATCGGGACTCGTTTGGCAACGCGGATACCTGGGGACTGGATGACTCCGTACACGAAGAAGAAGAAAACGACTTTGAAATTGGTGAAGGAGCGTCGAATCTGGACGAGAATGCACCAATCCAGGTCGAGTTCGTGATCAAGAAGGGACGCGGCGGGGGCCATCATCTCCACGATCAACAACGACGCCCGAGCAGCGCGTCCCAGCAAGCACCGCCATTTCTACCAGAACTGAGCCCCAGTCCTCAGCGAAGACTCAGTCGGAACGCGTCGCCATCGGCGTATACGCTAAATGAAGTGATGATGACTGCACCTCATAACAACAGCGAAAGCGCGCGCCACATTGGAGGACAAGATGATGATGCTACTGACAACGTCGAACACGAGCTCTACAGCGAAGACCGCGCGAGCGTCCACAGCCAGCTCAGGAGTATGGTGCTCGCACCGGGCGTGAAGCTTCAGAACGGCGACGAGACGAAAACGGGACCCGAGCTGCCGCTTTTCCCAACACGCATGCGCAAAGCGACGTTCTACGTAAGTATCCTCTTGGTTTCTAAATACCCTGATTCTGTGGCTGGTGATAACTCTAGGGTAGTGTTGAGCTCATTCTCACGGGGCTGGCATTATGTGTATCTGGTGCTATGAACGCATACCAGCAAAACGACGCCATCACGCTGACGCTAGCTACCTCAACGCAGTCACTGCACTCTTCCTCTGCTTCGTTCTTGAGCAAGAGCCTGCATCCACTTCCCCCAGGACACAACCACACTCCTTACCATCAACTCGGTACGATATGCTGTACCTTGATGAATTATGAGAATGCCATCTCTGGTATCCATCCCCTCAAAGACTGACGAGTATTCATGCTATGTACCTGGGACTAATGATGTTTACCTCAGACAACATCTTCCTCACCGAGTGCAGCGAATTGTCTCTGAATGGCTGTACGTACGCTCCATTGGTCGTACCCATCCTCCCCATGCTCTTCGGGCCTCATGTGGCTGATTCGGTTGTGTGAACCTTGATGTTTGGTGTAGCCAACGAGATATTTAGTGAACGCGACGAAACCAGTTCAAGCCGCCTCGACATTCTCTGTGGCTTGCAGTGTATAAGCAGCAAACCCAGTAATCATCGCCATCTTCATCCTCATCTTCACGATGACCATCACGACCACCAGTACAACGCACGAGCCAAGAAACCCGCGTCGCCGTCTGCATCGACCTCCTCCTCCTGGACGTCATCAACGTCTTCGGTACCACTTTTGTGTAGATACTATGAGTCTCCTTTCTTTCCGGCAGTAATTAACTTGTTTCTGTCCTCTCTGCTCTGCTAGATGCTCTTCAAGCGGACCTCCAAGGTGCAGCGGCCATGTACTACCCCAGCTACAAAGACTTGCCATAGATCCTGCTCAGCACAAGTAGCTCAGCATCCAAGTACCACAGGAGACAATACCAACAACAGCAGCAGCGTCTCACCTCTGCATGGAAACAACTCGACCGACTTCAAGGACCTCGCCAAGCAGCGCGCGTTCATCCGCAAGGCGTCGTTCGTGGCTGCACCGTCAGTAAAGAAGCTGAACATTCGCGAGAAAGACCGAGAGCGGCGGCCCAGCACAGCAGCAGGAGGACCAACTGGAGGACCTCCGAGTTCACCTAGGTGCCTGCACGTTAGTTGTATAGTTGGTATACTGGAAGGACGAGAGCTTGCCTGACGTCTAGTTGTCTGGGGGTAATGTCTTTTTCTCATTCCAGCGCTCTCACAACGGAGTCTGCACGTCACGACGAAGCCCAACCCGCTGACAAATGCAACGAAGATTCTGTGATACTCTAGTCAACCGAGGCAGAGAGCGATAAAAGTGTAATTCAGAGGCGCAAGGACACCGTGATTGGCATTTGCGAAGCGAGCCATCGCGAATAATAAACGCATTTTTGGCACTAACAGTGGACCCATTCACGTACGACGTTGTTAAGTCTGACGCATGATTTCGGTCAAAAGCCTTCTATGCAACTATTGGTGACGGCTTTGGGTGAAACGAGACGAACTTGCATGTGGCGAACCTCGAAGTACTTAGAAGCTGTGTCCCGAACTCCTCTTTGCTTCCATTCGTAGGCGCGCCACTCGAGTTTCCTGTTTCACGTTGGTGACCTGAAGCAAAGCAAACTTTGGCGCGGCGCCCTTTCGCCTGACCAAGATTCAAAGACGATCATCAAGACGCGATCATGCTTTGGCTATTTGTTAACGGAACTATGTGGCGCCATCCGACCGTTGCGAACAGTCGGACTCCTGAGTGTGGAACAGTCGCCATTTGTAATTTGGTGTTGGCCACTAAACAGGGAAACTCAAAAAGATCGCAAACCCAAAAAAGCTGCGTCCACCCATTCGTAGACGAAAAGCTGCATTAATGGCCACCAAAAGCCAGGACCATCCTGGGCTTTGGCGATAGAGAGACTCGACCATTTTGTATGGTGTGGGTGGAGTGAGTGAAAAAGTGATGAAGTATCAATCAAGGAAGGCTCATCTCCAGTTCTCTCATTTCTCACTTCTGTGTGGCCACCATTTCTCTCTCTCTCTCTCTCTCTCTCTCTCTCAAAGGCGGCGATCGGGCCGACCCAGGCAGAAAAAAAAAGCGAAAGGGTCCGCTTTGTGTACCGTACATATCTTCGTCCAATCGGAGTTGCACTTCAAGTGCCCAAATCTATTTTAACATCCTCTAACGCCCGCTTACACTCGCTAGCAACCACTTACACCCGCTAACAGCCCGTCCGTTTCACCTTTCTGACCCCACTTCTGCCGCGCCAGATTTTTCCTCATCATTCCGCAATTTCCCTTCCAAGACGCAGACGAAGCAAAGCAACCAGGGCGACGAGCACCAACACCACTTTGAAGAAGCACCAGAGACAGCAATTGCTACGATGGCCGGACGACAACCACTCTCTTCTTCGTCGTCGTCGCCACCTTCGCAGCGCACGCAGTACGGCACGAGCTCACTCGAGAGCGACGAGTCGCTACGCCAGACAACCGAGCGCCGCCGCAAGATCGTGAAATGGAGCGCCACGGCGTTGGTCGTCGCTGCGGGCGCTGCGCTCATCGCGATGAGCGTCACCAGTGACTCAGGTAGCGGTGCGACGCCAACATCTGCGGCGGCGTCGACTGCTGCGTCTGCGCCTGAAGCTGCGGCTGGTGCGGATATGGAGAAAGAGGTCAAGTGCTGGCAGAGCTCGTACATCAACGGCGAGAAGAAGATGATGGAGCCGATCTCGGGGCTCAAGTGGAAGAAGCGCGGTAGCGAATCGTTCTCGTCGTTTATTGCGGTGGACGCGAACAAAAAGTACCAGGAGATGTTTGGCTTTGGTGGCGCGTTCACCGAAGCGTCGGCGCTGCAGTTCGCGAAGCTGTCGCATGAGAAGCAAGAAGAAGTGCTGAAGCTGTACTTCGACAAGGAAGGTGCAGCGTACGAGTTTGGACGCGTGCCAATGGGCTCGTGCGACTTCTCGGTGAGCTCCTACAGCTTTGACGATATCGTGAACGACACCTCCATGAGCCATTTCGACGATGGCGTGGAGCACGACACAACGGTGTTGATCCCGTTCATCCAGCGCGCGCTTGAGAAGAACCCAAAGCTGAAGATGTTCTTGGCACCGTGGAGTCCACCTGCATGGATGAAACGTGCTGCTGACAACTACGTTCCGAGCATGTTGGGCTCGGCTACTCCAGTGGGCTTGAAGGACGAGATGCAGTCTGCGTGGGCGTTGTACTTTTCCAAGTTCATCACCGCGTACAAGGCATTTGGCATCGACTTTTGGGGCCTCACTCCTCAGAACGAGCCAGAGTTCGCTGCTCCATGGGAAGCGTGTGGATACAACGCGTCGTACCAGGCGGAGTTCGTCGCCAACCACCTCGGACCAGTGATCAAGAGAGACCACCCGGACGTGAAGATCATGGTGTTCGACCACAACCGTGCTAGCGTCCGCCAGTGGGCTGAGACGATCTTTCTGCACCCAGAAGCCAAGAAGTACGTTGACGGCATCGCGTTCCACTGGTATGATGATGAACGATACATGGACGGTGTGGAGTTCCACGAGCGTCTGAACGATACCCATTACGTGGACGAGAGCCGCTTCATTCTCGCGACGGAGAGCTGCAACTGCCCAGGCGTTGCCCAAGGCAAGGACGCCTGGTTCCGAGGTCAACGGTACGCGCACGACATCATCACGGATTTCAACAACTGGGTCGTCGGGTGGGTGGACTGGAACTTGATCCTGGATCACACGGGCGGTCCAAACCACTTGGGCAACAACTGCGACGCGCCGATCATCATTGACGAGACCGAGAAGGACTACTACTTGCAGCCGATGTACTATTTCATCAAGCACTTCTCCAAGTACGTTCCTTCTGGATCCCGTCGCATCCACACGGAAGTGTCTGCGACGTTTAAGCAACCTGGTGATGCCCAGTTGTTCCCTCGCTACCCTTCGGCGTTGCACTCGTGCGACAACAGCTCTCGCCAGGCGATCCACGTGACTGAAGACAGCAAGCTCCAAGTCACTGGAACCCCATACTGCATCGACCTCATCCGCCCTCAGTGGCTCGGTCGCCAGGTCGAGCTTGTCGAGTGTCGATACACTTCCCAGTCGTGGACGTTCACGAACGGTCAGATCCGCATGGATGACCACTGCTTGGCGCTGAACCACGGCTCGACCAAGGACGGCGCGCGTATCACGGTGCACGACTGCCGCGGCACGGAAGACGCCGAGCACGAGCGCTGGTACTTCAAGAACGGCCAGATGCACTCTGTGGCGTCTCCAAAGTGTGTCACGGCGGGCTACTCGTTCGTCCAGTCCGTGGGCTTCGTCACCCCGGAGAACAAGAAGGTGCTCGTGGTACTGAACGAGAACACGGAGGACGCCGACTTTGAGCTGCAGTTCGGCGACGCGTCGGTCGAGACCACGATCCCTCAAGGCGCGATTCGCACGTTCCAGTGGGAATAGAGAATAGAAGAAGATAGCTCTTCATTTTTTTCTTCGCGTCCGCAGTGCTGGAAACTTTCGTCCCAAAAGGTTAGATTCTTTTCATGTCTTCATCACCAAAACTAACCCTGCTTTCGTTTTCTTCCTAAATACAGTCAATTAAGAGCCTTTAACTGAGCAAGTCCTCCCACAGATCGCGGTCGTATGGGTCTTCTGTGCTCTCAGCTGCCTTGCCCTTGAACAGCGGGTGGTACTCCTCCGTGGTCGGGTCTTTTGGGGCGTTCTCATCGATGACGATGCGCATCTCTTCAGGGATTTTGCGCTTCTTTGGTCGCATCTCAAACATCTCGATCGCCTCTTTGATGTACCCGGGGTCGAGCTCCGAGCGCTCGATCTCTTTCCACTGGAAGTACTCCTGCAGATGGCGCATGAACTCGGCGCGCACTTCCGGCGCGCGTCGCTCGTTCGCCAGGTAGATCACGGTCTTGCGGTGCGAGAGCGCGAGGATCGACTGCACCAGTGGCCGCACGCACTCCTTCTCGTATAGCACATCCGCGCACAGAATGCAGTCTACGAGACACACAAAGCAGCACAAAGCACGTTAAAGAATGACTGATCCTGATGGGGAGGATCGGCAGCGGATAGTACGAAGCGTACCGAATGGCGCATTGAGGTTCTTCACGGGCGTGCCCCTACACAATCATCACATCCACTCGTTGGCTATCTCTGTCACAATAGAGAGAGATGCAACGCACCACTGAAGTTTCTTGAGCCATCTATCACACAAAAAGGGTACATACCATGCGTGCTGCTCGATGCGCACGCGCTCGGACTCCTTGGCGCTCAGGTTCGCGCGTACGTTGCGCCGCAGCCAGGGGAGCACGGGCCCAATGTCCGTCATAACCACGTCCGAGAGCCCGCCGCTGTTGATCGCGCACGCGATGCCCGCGAGCCCACCGCAGCCAGCCCCAAGCTCGCAGATCGACGTGAACTTGCGGAAGAGCTCCGGGTGCTGCTCGACGAACTTGAGCATGGTCTTGGAGCTGTCCCAGACGGTCGTGCCCAGCACGAACGAGTCCGGGTCCTGCACAACTGCTACCACGCGCGCCTCGCCATACGAGATTTCCACGTAGCGCGACCAGTGCGTGAACGTCTCCTCCATGGCGAGCGGCTCGGATGCCGTCAGACTCTCTTCCTCCGACATGGCTGCTCCTGTTGGTGGTTGATACAAAACACAAATCGCAATGGAGTGATGATGACCAAGCGCAACTCTTGATACTGTACTAGTACCGTAAAAAGCATGAATAATTGCACACCTACCATTTCAAATAGACTTTGTATCGGGTTTTCGAATTCTATTGAAGAGCTTCTGCTTTATTCTAAGATTTGTAGTGCTTTGAGGCTATCGAAGTTAAATTATGTACACGAGAATCAAATATTGACACAAGCTTGGAATGAGACTGCGTTCGTGTACAAGACTTTTGATATTCGTGTAGAAGACCCTTATTTTAATGAAAAACTTCGCTGATCAATGTCTTTCGGTGAACCGCATGTTTACAATTTCCAAGTCAAATGAAGATTTTGGCTCGCCGAACGACGTTGATCAAATGGAGTGTAACCTGC
>JAASFU010000165.1:0-39343 GCA_023333955.1 Globisporangium paroecandrum
AGAAAATGTGGAAGCGGAGGGGCTCGAATCCACGTAATGCGAGTACACTCCGTGGGTCTAGCCCACAGATGCAACCAGTGCCCGATTCAAGAGTGAGAGAAGGCATGTTTCGTACGTTCAACCTTTTGTACTCGTCCTTAGATGGACACTGCGGCAGATTTTAGTCTCACAAGTTGCATGCATGCTCGGCATTCAGCAAGTGAACGACCGAGTTCCTCCAGTCTTAGTTCCTTTTTTCACATACCACACATATACATCGGTTGGATTTCATCAGACTTGCGCGACCTGCGTCCACCTAGATTTGCTAGCATACTCTTTGGCTGGCACAGTGAGGTACAGATCAAAATTTCGACTCACCTCAACATTGGAAAATAGGACAGAAAGGGGCAAGGCACATTTGTTCATCGGTAGGAAGATGATGAGTCCTCAAAACCGAATGTGAGTTTGTTTTCGTCCCGCAAGGGTCAGCTGCCGCAGTTTTCATCATTTGTATCAACTATACTTACTATACACAAGATGATCCCTCGATCGCTACTCCATTCTACATCGCAGTGTCGTGGCGAACTGCATTATGAGCTTATTGTCATGATGTAAAACTTCCACGCGATGAGCCATCACCAACAAAAATATTTCGTCCGGGTGTGGAGATTTCGTCTTTGTGGTGCAATGGGCAGTAGTCGTGGCCGCAGGAGGTCATTGTAATGCCACGACTGCCGCGAAATCTGCCAGTACGGACACCTCGACTTACAGCCAGCATCAACCACACACAGAGTCGAGCGGTTAAGGCTTGAAATCTCTGCTCGTTTCTCCTCAAAACCTCACGTGAAAATGGTCTTCGATGAGGTCCAGAGTACACTATATCTGTTATACCTCAGGACAGAGAAAGCGGTGCTTTGATCACACTCAACGTCAGACAGAAGCGGAAGGTTTTTTTGGGAGAGGGGGTTCCTAAGCCGCCAGGTATACAGATGTGATCCCATCAGAGCGGATACTAGGCATCCAGGGGCAGGAAGGGACGCTGGGAAACGTGAGACTGCTACTGCAGCATGAATCGCGGGCTTCTTCATTGACTTATTGTAGTAGCACAATGGTTGCGCAATGTGCAGTAGTGTTGTGGCCGGGGGATCAAAGCTTGCCCACAACGCTCGGGTGACGGTTTGTTGGATGAGAAAGCAAGAGGTGTCGAGGATTATTAGAGCAGTGTCGCCTGTCCTCTGCTGAAACTTGTTTACTCTCAGCTTCAACCAGACAGGCGGATAGATCATGTGGTCAGTCAATCTTGACTTGTCCATTGCGAACTCGGGATAGGATAGGAGGTGTGACATGATAAGTGATTCATCAGAGTTGGGCAGTACTGCACTCCTTTCACACGAGTTACCGCGCAGGTTCATCGCCGCTAGTGGCTGGACCAACTGGACGGAGCGATCTGCATCATCGACTCCCCCGTGCAGAGCACGATAGATATGACAGGAGATGCTGGGTGCGTATGCCTTTATGCACTCCGGTTTACGTTGTTGCTGATAGAGCAAACTCTTTCTAGCTCCTGCCAGTCTCTATAGAGCATGGTGGATCTTTCGCGCACTCAGATTCGGATTTGGATTTGCCCATCGCTCATGTCATACCTTTCGCTGTTGTCTTGCACTTGACGCCGACGAGACACGGATTTCCCAGCACTTTTTCGCGCTGCCACGAATCGCACGAGCCATGAGCTAAGGGTATTGTAGGTCGACGGCGTACGAAAGTGTCGACTGTTAACCAGCGCATTTTGTCAACTTGGAGACACTCGTGAGAGAGGGAACAAAGCTGAACTCTCTGACTTGTACGGAAGTCCTACTCCTCTGGAGGTTTGTATCATAGCCGATCATGCGCAGCCTTTTGCTCTCTTGTTCATTGTGATCCGCAGGCGGGCTGTACTTACTGGTCAATAATTTTTCGTGGCATTACTTCACAGTTCTGGTCATCAATCCTCCTTGTTGAAACTTCGCCCTTCCTTCGACCATTTCGTTCGCTTGCAACCGAAAGAACTCGTCGAAAATAAACTATGTTGACTAATTGCACTCTCCTCGACCAATTGGGACACAGGAAAGCACACTTCGGTCCAGTTGTGCAGGGTCGTCCTTGGCATCCTTCGAGAACACAAGCAATACAAAACTTCTGCATACAAGATAGACTGTATCCATTTCACATCTCATCTGGCCAGCCACGATCTTTTCTTGAATTCTCTTCTTCCTTGAATGCTCCGTCGATCGGACGCTTGCTTACTTTCTTGCTTGCTTGCTCGCTCTCGTTCATCGTCGTGTTGTCACCTATAGTACTGGGTTCGGATTACCAGCTCACAGTGGTACAGTAGTGAACAGCTCTATTCCAGATACTGGGAAGAAGGCATGGCATGCTGACCCAAAGTTGTCCGTCATTCTCCAATTTGCTTCGTTCGACGCAACAGGATCCCAGACAGACACCCAGACAGACAGATCTCAGAGCAGGCATGCCGACGTCTTATATGGTGAACGAGATGCTGCGGCCGCTGAACCTCACGCCAGAGGAGACCGAGATGCTCACGCAGGAAGCAAAGCGCATCATCGCCGAGACCCTGGCGGCCTGCGAGCTCTTTGTCGCGAACGACCGTCAATTGCCAAAGAACGAGTGGAAGCACGTGAAAACTAAGGAGCACGTCCAAGTGTACCGATCGCGAAAGGGGAAACGCTCAGTGCCGACTATTAGGAGAGACAGTATCAGCAGCAGCTTAGGTACGTCTAGCAGCAGCAACACCACCATCGCCACTGGTTGCAGCAGCAGTGGACGCCGCCAGCGATCGAACACCTGGGGGAAAAATACGACGTTGCAGCGAATGGCAGGGATGAGCTCATTCAGTGGCAGCAGCGCCTCTCGAACGAGCACCAGCTGCAACAGCAGCTCGGGATCGAGCGCCAATTGCGAAAGTCCGATCTCCAGGAGCGATCTCACCGCCGAGATCAGCAAGACTAAGCCTGCTAGCCTGCCGCTTGCGATCGCGACAGGCATCGTCCCGGGTACCGTCGAAGATTTGGCGTTTGGGGCTCTCGCGTACAACGAGCGACTGACCCGCCACCGTGACGCGCACCTCGAAGAGAAGTACGAAGGTGTTAAGGTATTGGCCACGATCTTACGACCGACAGCCCAGGATCCGTTCCAGTCGCTGGTCGTGAAGTGGACATACAGGAACGTCAGCGCGCTCTCAAGGATGCGCGACCGCGTGTTCATCGAAGCCAACGGCATCGCGACCGACTCGAACGGCAATGAAGTCGCCTACCACTTGGTGCACTCGATCGACAGCATCCCGCGCATCCCAGGCTTCAAGCACCTCGACATCATGCGCGCGAATCTGTCGACGTGCTACATCTCACGCCAGTTCGACCAGTCCTCAGTTGAGGTCTTCTGCCGAGGCTTTGTCGACCCAGGCGGCAACCTCGCTGAAAGCATCACTATCTCGGTGTTCACCGACTTCATGCTCTCGGTCGTCCACGTGGTCGACTGCGCGTACGCCAAGAAGCTGACCTTGTTAGCGCACAGGAAACAGCAGAGTGCAGCCACCAATTCAGATTCCCAGAGTCCAGCGAGCCATTGCAGTCACTGCGCGGCGAGCCTCACGACGTTTGGCAACCTCATTCACACTGGCACTGCGTGCCGAGCGTGCCGCCAAGAGATCTGCAACAAGTGCAGCGTGACCAAGAAGCTCACGGTCGAAGCGAGCAGCACCGAGATGAAGCTCAAGTCGGTGGTCTACTGTCTGCACTGCGTGATTGAAGCCAAGCAGGTGTCCACACGCGAGGCTGCGGTCGCACTCATGACACTCTACGATCCGCAGTGGAACCAAACGCAAATTTGATTTTTGTTGGATATTTGAAAATGCGCTCAGACTTTTGTACAGATTATCTAGCAAAGATATTGACAGATAAATATCTAGACTCAGAAATGGCTTGCCCAAAGTGGCAACCTACAATCTGACAATTCTCAGTGTTTGTGCAATGTCGGAGATGTGGCAAGGAATGCTATACTATTTGCGAAGCTTACAAGTCTCACTGTACTTGTACCCTTGAAATTCACCAGAAGCACTTTTGTGGCTTGGCATTGCGCTTTCAAAGCGCCTATGAAAAAAAGCTGTCTGGTCTAGCGCTTTCGCTCACAAACTCTCTGCGTCTTTCGGTGCGTCATCGTCGAACCTCGCCAGGTAGGTACTGTACTGTAGCTGCTTGAGGTTGCGAGTTGGTAGTCTGTCTGACCTGAAGGTTGCAACACCTCTTTACTTAATTCGAGAATGCACCTTGCATAAGGAGAACTGCCGTTGAGCGATTTCAGCCTACCTGTAGACAATCTGAGTGCAGCACCTTCCCGTGCAGCACACTGAGGACTATTCATGGACATTAGGCGGTTGCAAAAGCCACAATGTGGCCCTTCTCTCCGAGCTCTCATTCTCTCTTCGATCATCACGAATGCCACAATGATGATGACCGAGAGTTCAGTAACGTGATGCCGGAATTTATACCATGTGATGTGGACATGGGGTGCGCAGGGTACACCTTGAGATGTCCTAGCTGAATCCAATAACTAAGGGAAAACCACCGCCATCAGCTGCGAAAGTCTCTCTTGAGTGTATCCAGGACAGTCCTGTTATCAAATGCACTTGCGTCTTGAGCCGCACAAAGTTCCCAACGCGAGTCTGATCCACCCAGACAGAGATGAACTTTCCCTCTCTACTATCCTGGCGAAACACGCCAGAATCAGATCACCGATCCTCATCGAAGCACGAGGATTCATTCACCCTTGAACACCTTGGAGTCTTGAGTCTGCCAGTCATCAATAAGTAACCTGAGGTTCCTCATTACCATCAGTTCATACCCTCGACATTGATAAAGTATGGTTCACATCAACACAACAATAAGCAAGCAATGCCCAAGAATATTATGGAGGTAACCTGAGTAGCGCCTTTGTCAGATTAGCATGCTTCAAGCAAGCTGCTGTCCTCCCTCGCGAATGAAAATGAAAATGACACGACCTTTAGCATTCCCGTCCTACTTTTCAATTACGACTACAACTTCATTGACTGGGGTCAGCCACGATGGACGGGCGCGGTTCGCTCAAGCAACGGGAAGTGAGTGGTCACGGCTGTGGTCCAACACCCACGACAGTCGCGTTCTTCCCGCTGTTGTTTTGCAGAGTATTCTTATTATCGAAGGGATATTTGCCACAGGAAGAAGAGATCGAAGGTATCCCCACCTCGAAGGCGTGTTTGGGATGCACTGGCAGCAGCAGCAGCAGCATATCAGCGCCAATCCACTGCACCATGATAGATCATTGGGTGAATTGTTTGATACTAGTGCTAACCAGCACAGCCCGCCTTTCAGTTGAAGAACTCATCGACCAAACACACTCCAGACTGAGCAGGACGATTATTAAGCCAGGCGCTCGCTCATTTCCGCGATCAGATTCGCACGGGTTCCCCCGAAACCACTCTGCCTTTTGGTACACAAGCCCACTGTGCAACCTGCTGTTTCGGGGCGAGAGTTGATGTCCGTGTGTGCGCGTTCCATTCATTCCTTTACAACTCCACTCGAAAATTTTGTGCCGCTGTCCATAACCTCCCGGGTGCGTGGTGATTACTTTGTGCCAAATCAGGATATTGCACATGCTTTGATGAGCCAGCAGCAAACAGCAAACTTTGTGCGTGCGCTTGCTTGAGAGCTTGAGAGCCACACATGGAGGGTCCAGCCATCTGATAGCAGAGAGAGCACGTATGCGTGTGTTCATGTGGCTCGTGGCGGACGCACAGCCGGGTGCTAATGCAGAGAGAGCACAAACAACAAAATCAACAGAGAGCTCCGATATTAACAGACAAACGGATGGACAGGCGACACACGTGGGCGTTGATGATCTCTGGAGCTCTCGGCGGCACGTGACCCTCGGCGTCGTTAGTCAGAGTGGCATCGCTTCTGAAGAAAAAAGAGCCAGCAAAAGTAGGTTGCCCAGTGGCAAAACCCTCTGTAGTTTTCAGTTGTATCGTTTTTATATCAATTGCCTGTACGTTTAGTTGACCTTTTTGGACCTATATAACCTTTTTATATATGGTAAATCAAATTGAAGCTGTTTTGAAGGGTGGTGTCGACTGCACCAGCACAACAGTTCACTGACCTGGCTCGCCTTTTCCTATGGCCAAGGGACTCGATGATTCACACACAATGGGGGTTCAACTATTTTCTGATTCTACCAAATATCAAATCTCACAGGCTCTGCAGTCCTTTTTAACCTTGCACTATCCACAAACCTTTTTAATCCAAAAGCTCACTTTTCTCTAATTTTCTAATATTAAAATCCCACTTACCTCTTTAAAGAAACTATTCATCACCACGCCTCGCTCCACTTATATCAGATCAATCATATACCGTATTAATTAGGGTATCTATTTTCATAGGTTTCGATGCCGTTCCAAAAAATCACCACTTGTGTCTGATGCGCATCACCACGCCGACGTCATCGCGACGCGACGCACTCACACTCCCCATTGCACCCACAGGCTCACTCACGCCTGATTGAGCTCCTCAGTCGGTCAGTCACTCACACACTCGGTCCCTCCGCCACTTCCACTTCCATCTATTGCTCCTTCCCTCCACAACTCGCCCGCGGCAACCAGTCAGTCAGTCAGTCCAGTCGCCATTGGTCTTCTCACTTGGCCTCCTGTCGTCTCTCTCACTTGCCGAGTCGTCGTCTCTCTTTCTCGCTCTCTTCGCTCGTGACCATCGAACCGCTCGATACCAAAACCACTTACACACTGCACCAGCACCACGATGAAGTTCACGCTGCCGGCGAACGCGTTCCCGGACCTGGTGCTCTCGACGGACGAGCAGAAGAAGTTGATCAGCGAGGCGAACCGCGTGCTGGACGAGACGATTCGCTGCAACGAGGAGTTCCTCGCGGATGGCCGCAAGTTTCCGCGCCACGATTGGAAACAGGTGCGCGCAAAGGAAGGCATCAGCGTCTACAAGCAGCGCAATACGCTCGCGGTGGTCGAGGCGCACAAGCGCAAGGCGCGCTCCGTGTCCTCGGACGGCTCGGTCAAGAGCGGCAGCGGTGGTAGCGATGACACGCTGGACGCGAGCTCGGCGTCCTCGGAGCGCTCGTTGCCGTCGATCGCCGACACTTCAACAGACGTCACTGCTGCTGCTAGTGCGGGCAGCTACGTGGAGAACCTCAAGCGGCCGCAGGTGCCGCTGCTCGTGCTCCACGGTAACCTGGACGGAACGCTCGAGGACACGATGTACGGCTGCTTTGCCGACACGGACGAGTCCTGGCGGTGGCGCAGCACGCACATCAACGAGCGCTTTGACGATGCCAAGATCCTGACCAAAGTGCTGGGACCGACCCCGGCCGAGCCGTTCCGATTTCTCGGAGTGAAATGGTTCATCAAGGAGCATCCGACGGCGCTCAACCAGTTCATCAAACGCCGCGATTTCCTGATCCTGGAGGCCACGGGTATCACGAAGGACTCGAACGGAGACCCCGTGGGGTACCTGCTCATGCACTCGATGGCGATCCCGCGCATCCCCGAGCTCACGGGTCTGAACGTACTGCGCGCGAACCTGTCGTTCTGCTACCTGATCCGGCCGCACACGGAGAACACGGTCGAGATCTACTGCCGCGGCTTCACGGATCCGCAGGGTGAAATGATGGAGAGCGTGTCCGTGCTCATCGCGAGCGAGTCGCTCATCTCGGCCGTGTCGGTCGTCGACTACTCGTACATCAAGAAGCTCAAGTGGCTCATGTCCAAGCGCCAACAGCAGCAGCACCACCAGAATGGCGTTGGTGGTGCAGCCTTGAAGGGCAACGTAGACAACTGCGAGTCCTGCCAGCGGTCGCTCAACAAGTTCGGGATCCTGTCGCCCTCGGGCTCGGCATGCCACATTTGCCGGAAGATCGTGTGTAGCCGGTGCAGTCTAATCAAGAAAGTGACGGTCGACCTGGTCGGTGACACGGGCATCCAGAAACCGCTCAAGTTCTGCTTGGGGTGCGTGCTCGAAGCCAAGGAGCTCCCGGCCTGGGACCTCGCGAGCGCGACGCTGCCGCCGCCGAAAGAAGAGGAGTTCATGGCGCCACCCACGGCTCCTCCGCTCAGGCGCGCGTCGTCACGAGGCCAGCAGCGGCTTCACAGAGCAGCGTCCGCGTACTCGTCCACGTCGTCATCGTCCGCGATGCCCACGCCGTCGTCCTCATCGCGACAGTCAGAAAGGTATCCTCGCCAGCACTCGGTGCTTCCACCTCCGACTCAGAATCCGACTCAGACGCAGCAGCTCCCGCCGCCGGTTCCACCCAAGCGCGCGACGAGAAGCCCGCCGCCACCCGTGCCTCAGGACCGGAAAGTCACGATCGGCCGGTCCACCGAAGGCACGAGCGTACAGTGAGAAGGCGCTTTGTTTTGTGTAGTGGGGGATGAAGCCGAGCGTTGTAGTTTGCTAGTAGTGACATGTTTTGTTGTGTATGATGCGTGAGCTTTTTTGTTTATAGCAGTCAGTTCGTATAAGGAAGTCCGTGAATGAAAGAACGAGGCAGAAGGCGTTAAAGAGTGAGGATGAGAAATACCTAGTACGTTGTGCGAAAGTGGCTCAGCATCCCCACCTCCAAACATTCATGGCGGGGGTGTCAGACAACGAATGGGACGGAGATTGCTGGGCAAAGAGCTCAGCAACACCATCTAATTTGGATGCGAGAGCTCACAGAATGAAGATAGATGCCTCTGGTGTGTGTAGCGGAATGAGAGCGGCTCTAAGTGGAAGTCCTAGCTTATCCCGTCGCTCGTGTTCGAGACTTCCAAGAGCAAGGGCTACCGTATTGATTCTACTAGTGACGCTGACGCTGCTGGTACTGACGGTGCGGACAAGCCGCCCTGCATGGCGTTCTGCTGCAGCGTCGACCTGGACGTCTCGGTGCGCGCCGTGGAGCTCATGGACCGCGTGCAGAAGGTCGAGGAGGAGCAGTTCCACAGCCACCACAACAAGAAGAGCAGCAGCAAACGCGAGTACGCCAAGACGCTCACCAAGGAGCACCACGAGCGCATTAACTCGCTGCGTGACCTGCAGGAGAGCTTCGCGTTCTACTTTGCGAACGGTGCGGCGGCCGAGCTTAGTGTACTGCATGTCTCCCATGCGGCGAGCTGCCTCGACTGCTCGAAGGGCATGTGGATGCTGCATCACGACCAAATGCGGAGTGATGACTGCCATAAAGTACACAGCAGCTCACTCGAGCAGTGACATGCATTGCTCGGTCGTCGTGGTGTGCTCACGGCGTATTGTCGTCATCTCATCACCGCTCAGTCGCAGGAACGCTTTGATCGCTGAAGCTATCCTCGATTGGGTTGCACATTGGTGACTTCAGCCCCAAGCGCAGTAGCACGGGATCGTCGTGAAAGGGAAGTCACTTCTCAGTTTGCTGGTGCGCGGGGGCGTTATCCAGTACAACCACGGTTCTCTTGCCGCTGTAGTGAGCTCTGTACCCTGGCGATGCCTCCGCAGCTTGATACTCGGCCTCGGTGTAGATGGCATTCTGCTCCTTTTGAATGCTTCCGCGTTCCAACCGGTGGAGCATGCCGTCCGCGATCAATATCGCGCACTGGATCTGCACGTTGGGTCCTTTCGACGGTAGGAGAAGCAGTATCGCTCGTTCGCCTTCCTTTGCACGGCCTTGAGTTCTCTTGCAACATAAGGTAAAGTTCGTTTCACCATAGAAAACGATGCAGTCGCCGGCCTGCTGATGCGCCCAAAGCTTGCCCGCAAACTACACTTAACAACTCACTTGTTTGATTCGGTAGTTTGTTGAACAGCCGGCGGTTGATTGTGAATGTTGAGATGTCGACGATGAAGTCGAACGCGATCATGCGCTTCATCTGGGCAAGAGTGCAGCAGCGGTCGTCCTCCAGGTACTCACTCCTCCAATGCTTCGTCCATCACAGACGTGGTGGTGGCTTGGTGGCTGAAGCGCGCATTGGATCTAGCAGGACAAACAAAAATGAAAGATGATAGCGACTGTTGCAACGGGATGTGGCTATGCGACGCCAGAACAGCATGTGGTGGTGGACGTGCCAAAGCGATGTGTCGCTGTGAGTGCATCACAGCAGTGAGCACTTTGAGTTCGCGTTGACCGCTTTCGCCAGAAATTTGTCTGCTCACCTTGGATGCAGTTTTGTCCGCATTGGACGCAATTAAAACCACTGTACTTTATTTGAAAGTATTTCTATTTCTAAACAATTTCGAAAATTCAGAGTGGTCGCCGATTTTCCCATCATTGCCAGGCAATTGTGTAGTATGCAAATAAAGTGCCTGGAAGGCGCACGGGTTTTGAAATGTTCCCACATCGCAAAGCAGCTTGGGAGGAGAAAAATGGCGGGACGAGTGAATCCATCATCGGCGTTGTCAGCAGCTCCGCTCATGACTCCGGCCCACGACGGCAGCAACGCTAGCAGCAATGCCAGTGCCGCCGGCTACAGCGTCACCGTCAGCAGCATGAATATGCCGCCGTCGTTCACGCAGGCGCTCGCGGGGCTTCCGAGCGTCGGCGCGGCTCAAATGACGCACGCGCCGCCACCCCTTCCGTACTCCACTGGCGGTGCCGGTGGTAGTGGTGGTGGCACTGGCGCAATGGCAAATGCACCAATGACGATGATGGTGATGATGGGGGCGGGCATGCTGAACAGTAACGCCGTCAACAGCAGCAGCAGCAACCACTCGGGCTTTAGCAACAGTGGCAGCGGTGTGACCAGCGCTATCCCGATGAGTGTCGTCGCCCCCATGCCGATGGCGGCGTTGTCAGATGCCTCTACACAGCAGTCGCAACAACAGCAACAGCGAATGACTCTAGCGCCACCACAACCACAACAACCAGCAGCACCAACTGAAGAGCTCCCTTCACAGCCGAGCAGCTCCGAGTTGGACAGGCAGTGGAGCGCGCTCAAGGCGCTCAAGTGGTTCCACGGCAAGGAACTCACCGCGTACGTGCAGGACCTGGCGCTGCAGAGCGGCAAGCGTGCGCTCGTGGCGACCAGCGGCGGCTCGTACAAGAAGTTTGTGTGCTCGAGCGAGACGCCGTGTCCGTGGCTCATCAACGCTGTGTGCTCACGACCTCGGAAGCGGCCGAGACGACGCGAAGACGGCAGTGCCGCGGGTCTCAAAAACGAAGAGCAAGAAGACAGCGAGGAGAAGAACGGCAACAATGATCGGTACTGGTACATCACATCGGGCAACCTCAAGCACGAGAACTGCGCCAGCTCGGCGAAACCCACGGCCCGGCAGCTCAAAAACAGCGTGCTGATGCAGACCGCGGTGCAGGACGACTCGCGCGTGTCGTCGGCAGTGCTCGTGGAGCGGCTGAAGGCGCAGGAGCACCTCGTGTGCAGCAAGAGCATGGTCTACAAGGCGAAGACCGACTTGCTGGATGAATTAGCGAAGCAGCAGGACGGCGGTAGCAGCAATGGCAGCAGTAACAACGGCAGTGGACACCACAACACAGCGCAGATGCTCGCGTCCATGCAGAGCCTGCCGTCGTACCTGGCGCAGATGAGCGCGCTGAATCCGCACGTGATGAGCTTCGTCGAGCGCGACGACGACGGCACGTTCCTGCGTGCCGTGCTCGCGATGGACCCCACGGGTGTGTGGAACGACCAGTCGGTGCTCGGCGTGGACAGCTGCGAGATGCAGCACCGCGGCTACAACGGCACGGAGCTGGTGCTTGTCGGCCGCGATGGGAACCTGAACCCGATCGTACACGCGATCGCGCTCGTGCCCGAAGAGAACCCCGAGCACTGCACGTGGTTCTTGGAGAAGCTCATCGCGCACGGGTTCCCGTTGCGCAGGTTCCCGCTGTTCACGAACGGCCACTGGGGGTTCTCGGCGTCCTGTGCCACCCAGCAGATCCCGCACGCGATGTACTGCACGCAGCACCTGATTGACGACATGAAGCTGAACCAGGCGATCACGCTGCGCAGCGACCAGGAGGCGCTGGTCTGGAAGGCGCAGCAGGCCGAGAGCGAGAGCGAGTACTTTGGTACGCTCGCCCAGCTGGGACAGCTCAACTTTGCCGCCGCGCACTACGTGAAGAGCCTCGACCCGAAGCGCTGGGCGTTGTTCCCGTACCTGGCGATGCGCAAGATGTACGGTTGGCAGACGACGCTGGTGTCCGCGATCGACCACGGCCAGTCCATGGGCCTGGAGCCGCGCAACCAGCTGCCGTACGAGTTCTTCAAGGCCATGTCGCTTATCCTGATGAATGGCACGTTCCAGCGCCACGAGCGCGCGGTGACGTGGGAGCGCGAGCAGCGGCTAGTCACGCCCGAGGCCGAGCGCATGATGCAGGAAGAGATGAAGCTGATGCCCATGTACAACGTGGCGATGAGCACGCCGCAGTTGGCGTTCGTGTGGAACGCGAACGAGCCGCAGATCCGCCAGCGCCGCGTGGACCTGCAGCACCGCACGTGCACGTGCGCGTTCCGCATGCAGTGGGGGATCCCGTGCCGCCACTTGCTCGCGGCGCTGCAGAAAGTCGTGAACGGCTTCAACCAGATGTACGAGTACTTTGACGAGTGCTACCTGGTGCGCAACTACGTGTCGTCGTTCAAAGGGCGGTACCTGGAGCTGCCGCTCGACGAGGCCATCCAGCGCGACGCCACGCTGCTTCCCGCCCGGCTCGTGAACAAAGCCAACAACGGTAGCAATAGCCAAGAGAGTGAGGGAGGGGACAGCAGTGAGTCGAGAGAGCGCGCGCAGAAGAAGCGGCGCGTACGCAACCGGCCGCTGGAAGACCGCAAGCGCGGTATCTACAAGTGCCACAAGTGCAACCGCGCCGAGGGCCACAACAAAGGCACGTGTCCCTACCAACTGCTCCAGCAGCAGCAACAACAACAGCAGCAATGAGTAATAGGATCGAGTGAGTGTTGATAACTTGTAAAGGCCGATGGTGTAAACAAGTGCTGACCGGCTCAACAGTCCAGCAGCTCGATTCTGGTGGTCGCACAAATGAGTGCTCTTATAGAGGAATGTAGCCATCTTGTTACTTGTAACACCATCTCCAGCAGCTCCACCATCACCACCACCACCACCACCATCAGTACCCTAGTCAAGTCAAGTTGAAGGTCATAGAAACTAATAAGCAAAGCCAGAAGATTGAGGTAATTGAAAATGAAATGGATATTTGTCATTGCAGCTTGATACTGCTGCTGCTGTTGTTGCTGTTTGTTCTACTTTACTATTGATACTGCTGCCACGCACACTCACAGAGAAAATTAAATACTTGCTGCTTTTCAGAGCACATTCACTCATACCTGAGCCTGCTCCTGTTCCTGCTCCTGCGTGTGCAGCGTGGCGTGGTCGATGCAGTAGTAACCGTACTTCTGGTACGAGCGGCGGCTGCAGCCCTCGAGCTTGCAGCGGTTGCCGCCACCGTGAGCCCAGCAGAGGCCACCCTGGGTCGACACCTTGGCGCAGTCCGGTACCTCGCAGATGCGGCCGCCGCCGTGCGACCAACAGTGGCCGTAGCGTTTCGCCTTGCGCGTGCACCCATCGGCGGAGCACGTCTTGAAGCCGCCGTGCTGGAAGCAGCGCTTGTAGAGCTTGGCGCGGTTCTTGCAGCCCGCGATCGTGCAGCGCGAGCCGCCGCCGTGACGTACGCAGCAGCCGCGGGACACCGCGATGTTCTTGCAGCCGTCGACCTGGCACGGCGGAGTGCGCGCCTTGCGAGCCGCCTTGCCCGATGCAGAAGAAGCCGCGCGTGGCGATGCAGCGCTGGTGTTGTCGTTATCATCGTCTTCGTCTTCTTCTTGCTCTTCTTCTTGCTCTTCTTCTTCTTCGTGGCTCTCAGCCTCGTTCTCACTGGCGCTCGAGCAGCAGGAGCTCGCCGAGTCGACCAGCGAAGTGAACGCGCAGCCGCTCTCCATCGGAGCCACCGCCTTGGTCAGCGTCGCGACCTTCTCGAGAGGCGCGATGCACGCGCCGAGCAGCATGAGCGGGCTGGAGAAGAGTGTGCCCGAGGCGATCGGACTGCGCACGTCGCAGGTCGTCGCGATGATCGAGGAGAACGGCGACATAGGCGATTGCGGGCGGGCATATGGGTGGAAGTCATGCTTGCTATTGTTGCGGCTGTGGCCACAGGCAGCCGATGAAGGCGCTGGGTTGAGGAGGAATGCGATCTGTGCTTTACCGGTCATTTTGGATTCTGTCGCTCTCCCTCAGCGCTTCTTTTCCCAATTTGGGATTGCCTGTGCGGCCTCTGCTCTGCATGAGGGAGTCGTAGGCGCGTGTCCGTGTCGGACCTCCTTGGTCAGCTCCACAGACAGACAACGACGGATTGTACCTACCGACAAGGCAGCAAACAAGCAGCACCCAAGGATGAACCACCATAATTCGACTGACTTGGGGCGTGTGCATGAACACGCTGGGCGGTTTTGATTGGCTGCTTGGGGTAGAAACGCGTGCCTTTATGCGTCATGATTGGCTGAAAATGATCCGAGACGCGTGCCATGCGCGTGGTTTTGTTTGTCTGACATGGCGGTTGCTGCAAAGAGAGGGAGGGGTTGGACGCACCAGCACCCATGTTCGAAAAGGCGCGTGGCGCTCTCCCCCAGTTTGAAAAGCGCGTGGCTTGAAGCGTTCTTTCTTTCCCCATCCATCCCGACGGTCCAGTCGGTAGGCAGACAGGCAGGCAAGTATGCCAGTTCAAGGTGGTGGCAAGGCGCAGATCAATCATCACTCCGTCAACATGGATCGATTTGCACCAGATGAGAATGATGAAAAGAGAGTGGGCGATGGAAGGTATTGAAGAGACAACTTGGGATGGCCGTAAACCTCGCTCGTGGCGTGCGATCACGAGATGGTTCAGGCTCTCTGTTATTATAGCTAAGCTAGCCAGATTTGTGTGGATGTTGTTTACCACCAGAGAATTCATTCTGCGAATAATGGAATGTTGGTGTCTTTGGCGGACCATCAGCGTGGGAGACAATCAAGATGGGAATGTATGTCCAGACGAAAAATCCTGTGGAAGGTTGCAGTTGATATCACGACCATGGAGCTCTTGGGTTTCAGACGGAATGACTGATATCATGGCGTCCATTGAGATTTCTTTCGCTCAGCGAGCTCAAGCGAGCACGCAGAAGAGGGTGACGCGTTCAACAATATCCATTCTTCTTTCGTCTGGATCGACGGAATCAATCCGTCGCAACGACCACCTTGCTGTCGATCTCGATCGGCGACAGTGTCGTCGCATCACCAGAAAGAAGCGTGTCAAAAGCACATATTCCGAGATCCGACGTCGGTACATCTGCTGCTTAAAGCAAGTCGGTTGCAATATCTGACGCATTTGGTGACTCGTAATCGCATCGCATTTTAGCGTAAATGTGTCAGCTGTGACCACCTTGACAGCGGATCTTGGGCGAATAAGAGACAGATTCACGCAAGAGTGACGCTCTGCTGTATCCTGTATCAAATCAAGCAACACATAGTTGCAGTCAGACTAACGAGGAGCTCGCCAATCAGAAGCCGCGGCGGCGCGCGCGCAGCCCTCGGATTCGCCGAGGAGCGTGTGCCCCCGCGCCGCTGGACGCCCTTCCACGCGCACGCTTGCTCGCTTGCTTTTGTTTTGACGTGAGGGAGGGAGCGTTCTCACGAACGCTCACGCGGATGCTTGGACCTCCTGGCCTGGACACGCTCGCGATCATACTCATCATTTTGCGCTCACAAGTCGCAGATACTTACAGACTGACGAAATCGAAGCTCAAGGCGTGACGTGGTACCAATGAAGGGCTCCTGATACTGCTGCTCTTCTCTGTTGTTAGAAGAAACAGCACACAGGCTTGTGTGGCGCGAGTCCCCGAGAGCTTGTCGGCCAATGGGAACGCCTGGGGCACGCGCTGGATCACTTTGACTAAAGGAGGGAGCACGCCGGGGAGTGTTTGTTTGCTCAGTCCAGTGGTACGCACACGCGCAAGCACGCGCTCCGCCCGTTACGTGTGATCCCACTCCTGCCAGATCATGGAGACGGGAAAGGATGTGGCTGATTGCGGTGCGCTGGTTGGTTGGGTCGAATTTGGTGGTCGGACAATTCACTTGACTTGCTTCTCTTCAAGAGACAACAGACGCAACACGCGCCGTGCCGTGCATGAGTCTGCCTCTGACAAGCGCGTGCCCTCCCTCACCAGCGTGTGACTGGTGACGTGCTGGGGCTCTGAGTCGATTTCATTGACACGGCATGACGAGGATGGAGAAGAACAAGCTCGGGGAGCAGATGCGACCGATGAAAGCGCGTGCTCGATCCATTTCGCTGAGACTGGTTTGTTGGTTGTTGGGAAAGCGTGTGCTTACGACTTGCTGAAACTACAGAGGTGTCGCGCGTGAGCCCAGATCGACTGTCTTGTCAACAATATTCTTCAGTGGCTAGTTCACATTGAGATCTTCAGCCAAGCTTGACAACTATTCTGGACATACGTGGCACTGAAACTTGGACGAAGTGAGCTTTATTGCTTTACTCAGCTTTTCTACATGACCACAAAAAAAACATCAGTGTGGCTCAGATCTTCACACTGCAGCAACAAACTTTATACCTCATTTCAATGAAGCGCTGTTACAGCCTCTGCATGTTCCACACGACGGCACCGCACAGTATCACAGTCCCCTACCAAAGCTATGAGCAGCACGTTTTAGTCTACTAATTGGACACACAATCGCCGAGTTTTAATTTCTCCGTCATGCGAGCCGTGTTCTGACAAACTCCATTCTCAGATCACTCTTTCGGCACGATGTCATAGTAATCCACGTGCGCGCCGGTCTCGAACTCTCCGCTGAGCGTCAACTTGACGCCAAGACGAGACGACTTCTCTGGAGGAATCAGCGAGCCCTGGAAGCATCACACACACACACATACACGCACGCGCAGCATAGAAAAAATGTACACCGGCCACCAAAGTTAATCTCATAGACCACAGACTGAAGAGGGTTAGCAACAAACCCAAGCGCAGTTGTTCTTACATTCGCCTTCATCTCGCCGTATTTCTTCGAGAGCTCTTCAAACACAGCCGGGGACTCGCGGATCGTCGCCTGCATGTCCGTGTCCATGGGTCCGGGCGAGTACTGCAGCACGCGCACTTTCGGGGACGGCGCCTGCTCCTTCGCGAGGACGCTGTGATGCATCTCGCGCGCCGCCTTGCCCATGCAGTAGAGCCCGTGCGTCTCGAACGGCGCGATGCCGCAGAGCGACGTGATGTTGACGATCACGCTCTGGAGAGCTCCGCTGCGATTGGCCAGAGACGCCGATCCTTCACCGCCAGCCCTGAGCTCCTCGCGCGAGGCACCGAAAACATCGAGGAAGCTGCTCAGAAAACAGACACATAATCACCCATAGAAATCAGCACAAAAGCCCATCCATCCATCATCGAGACCGTTCTGCTTGACCGACTGACTGGCCAGTAGCCAGTCATGGTGGATGGTCAGCTGTAGTAGCCGTTGACAAATACGGTACAAAGTGCAGTTCTGGACGCACCGTTTGTTAAACCAGAGCACCGAGTGCACGTTGAATTGCCAGTACTGGTCCAGCATCTCGTGACTGCTCCACTCCTGCGTGTACCCGAGCTCGCCCAGCGACCCGGCGTTGTGCACCAGGTAGATCTTGTCGTAGCTCTCCGCTTGAAGCTGCCACACCCATTTCCACACACACATACGCACACGCTTCAGTTAGACTCTGTTAAACGGAGACATCCAGACGCAAAACACTGCATTAGTACTACCTGAGTAAGCACCGCGCCGATCTTGGGCGTGTAGTCAGCCTTGTCGCTTAGGTCTACGATCACCAAGAACGTCCGCAGCGTGCCGGTGGCAGTCGCGTCGCTCTAGTACATTCACATACTCACGTTGTCATTTTTCACCCAGCAATACCAATACCACGCATCCGAGTCTGCATTTAGCAAGCAGCATGATGCGCAAATAGACACGTACACGCGTGGCCCAGGCTTCTTGTGCGAGGCGCTTGGTCTCCTGTAGGTCCTGCTCGTGACGCGCCCACAGGTGCTGCAATTGCAATCGATATCCACAAACTCATTGTTACCACTCACTCTGTGCAGCCAACCAAGAGAGAGAGAGAGAGAGAGAGAGACAGGCGCGTAGAGAGAACGAACGTAGTGTGACGCACCAGGTCGAGGTCACCAGCAGGGCTCTCGCGCGCAAAGTCGAGTGCCAGGCAGCGACCGAAGCCCCGCGACGCGCCGGTGATCAGCACCGCTGAGCGCATTCTCCTTTGGGCAAGTTGCTTGCCTGCTTGGAAAGTGTGCGATTTATACGTTCGCTCCCAATCAGATAACATATGTTTGGAAAATGTACGTATAATTCCAAGATGACCTGGTTTTTGTATGCTTGCTGGATTCGAGCATTCCAGCGAGCATACAAAAACCAAGTTATCCTGGAACACGGCTTATAAAAGGAGATAGCTTTGACAGTACTACCAACAAACGGCTTTTACTTTATAAAATAAACTAGTCTTGACAGTAGCATATAGAAACGTACTTCAGAGGAGATACACGGCAAAGTGTTTTCATGGCTGTCAAAATGGAATTGACGAAGCAAACAAAACTATCTGAGGAGGAGCTCCATGCTTGCTGGAAGTTATGGTGTATCCTCCATCAAATGCTACCATACGTGCTTCATTAAAAAAATGTGGTTGCTATTAGCAGTCGCTTACAAGTAGGTTGCTGTCAACGTGCACGGCTAAATCGTACGGATCCAACCTCATTCAATGGAAGGAGACCCCAGCCAGACGGAGGAAAAAAATCATCACTTTCAAAAATCAGATCTACGCGATGGTGTTGTCAACCGAGTCGTCTTCGTCCACAGACTCATCCTCGTCTTCAGATTCGTCGTCATTCGCTGAGCTCTGCGAGTTGTCGCTCTCGTCGTCCGACATATCGGACGAGTCCGACTCGTCCTGCGAGCTGGGGAGATCCAGTCTGTCGCTGTCGCTGTCGTCTGAGCCGGAGTCAGAGTCCAAGCTCGACGCCTGGCCTGGGAGCTCGCAGACTCCGTACGTCTCGTTCTTGCGGACACACACACCTCCGTCGCGGCACGGGTACATGGCGGCGTCGACCTTTTCATCGTACGCACACTGCTTGCCCATTGGCGTGATGTACAGCTTCTGGTGCTTGCCGGTGTGGCTCTTGTGTGCCGAAGCTTTCGGGAGCTCGCAGACACCGTACGTCGAGTTCTTGCGGACGCACACACCTCCATCACGGCATGGGTACTCGGCCGCGTCGATCTTGGCGTCGTAGGCGCACTGCTTTCCCATGGGCGTAATGTACAACTTCTGGTGCTTACCGTGCGCACGCATCTGCACGTGGCTTTCGCGCGACGTCGACACCTTCGGGAGCTCACAGACGCCGTACGTCGAGTTCTTGCGGACGCACACACCTCCATCACGGCATGGGTACTCGGCCGCGTCGATCTTGGCGTCGTACGCACACTGCTTTCCCATGGGCGTGATGTACAGCTTCTGGTGTTCGTGGGTGTGCACGCGCAGCTGGATGTGCAGCTCCTGGGACGCCGAGGCGGAGGCGGCGGCCATGAGTACGAGCGCGAGGGTGGCGAAGGTCTTCATGCTGGAGAGGAGAGCTGCGGGTCTGATGGTCTTTTCGATTGTGGGAACGAGCTGAATGGAGACCTTCCTGGTGGTGGTGATTGAGGGGCAAGGAAGGCACGGACGGACTTTGGGGCAACCACGTCTTGCTGCCTGTTCTTGCAGTGCTGATCTGCATTGATCAGCACAAGCAACTGCTTCGTAATTTACAAAGAAGGGTGAAACTGTATTGCTGCAAGATATAACAAGGTAGAGCAGCAAGGAGCTTGAGCCTCTGATGAGCTCGTAACCTGCCCTGTTTTGGAAAATGTGACGCTCTGATTTGGGAATGGCTGGATCGTGGGTGCAGTCTGCCTTTGCCTTGTGGATTATTGTCAACAGCTTTGCTTTTTCTCAGAAAGTTGTTTCCAAAACACGGTGGGATTGTGCTAGTTACTGAGAGAGGCATCCGTGGTATTACGATACCTTGTTCTGGCACTGATTTATAAAGTATCACAGTTTCTCATCTTATAAGTCAATATCCTCTATAAAATAATGTTTCTAATTTCCTGAAACCGCAAATTTTGATAAAATGGCTGCGATTGCTCTCGCTCTTCACCACCACCATCATCACCCAGATGAAGACGACTCTCGCGATCTTTTTGTGGCCGAGGATTAAGGGGCAGCCAGTTGACCTGAGTTAAAGTTACAGCCCCAGCACATCGAAACGCTTCCACTTCACTTCGCATGAGCACCCAGAGCCTCAGGAACTGCTCAGCTCTTCTTCATGCTGCCATAATGACCATGGACAACTTCACTTTCTGCTAAAAGTCAAATTCGTGCTTGCATTACTATGTAAAATCGCTATAGAGGGGTTGCACAATTATCGTTGTGGCCTTCGCTTCTTCCATCTTTCTCTCTCTCTCTCTTGTGTTTACTATACTCCTCTCGCTTTCTCTCTCTCAAGGTGGGCGGCCCATTCTTCCTCTCCATCACCTCCCTCTCTTCTCAGCTGAGAGACAATGCGATGACTGCGGCGGCCGCGGCGAGTCCGCCAGCCTTGAGCGTGTCCTCGTTGGTCTGGCGGCGCAACGCCATGAGGTACTGGTTTTCCTTGCGCTGCACGAACGTCATCGAACACGGCTTGGGCAACTTGCGCACAAATTCGTTGAGCTCTTCGAGCGTCAGGTACCTCACGGCGCAGCCGTTCACGAAGCGCAGCTCGAACGATGCGTCGACGCCCGCGTTCTTGAGCGAACCAGCGCACGCGCGCACATATACGGGCGGCGGTGGCGGCGAGAACTCGAACGGAATCCCGTGGCTGATGTTGTGCGCGAGCTTGAGACTCGCCATCTTGGCGTCAAAGTCGTGCTCGCTGATCGCCTCGCCGCGCGCGCTCACGAGCACGTACCCGGGCCGGATGTCGTCGCGCGACGTCTTGGTGACGATGATGCGGCGCGACGTCTCCTCGATGCCGAACGTCACGCCGAGCGCGTCCTCGCCCCAGTGGATCGTCACCTTGTGCGCTTGGCTCTTGAGCCGTCCGAGCTCGAGCCCGATCGACTCGCCGTCCCAGCTGTACTGCACGACTATGTCCTCGCTGCCGTCCGTGGACACGAAGCTGTGGCACTGCGAGCGGTCTTCTCGGCTCATCGCTCGCTACTGTAGCTGCTTCTGTGTCGCTTGCTTTCCTGCTGGTGATAGGGAGGAGGAGGCGCGTCGAAATTAATTAATTTCGCTCTGGCGCTGGAGGAAAAAATGAGGACGAAGAGAGCGGAAGCAGCAGCAGCACGTCGTCGCGCAGGTCTAGAGGCGGGTGGTGGTGGATGAGGTCACGTGTGAGAGAGAGTGAGTGTGCGTGTGTCCGTGCGGTGAGGGGCCGATGCGTCTGTGAGCTGCGCGTGCGGTGGTAGACAAGTGATGTCCAGCGCCTGAGCCGCTTCTTGTTGTTGTTGTTGTTGTTGAGCTCCTGTTGCTTATTGCGAGCGCTTCGTCCGCGTTTATGTACTGACTAATCCGCATTCAAGGCGCAAAAAAGTCAGTGAGAACGCATTTGGGATGAGATAGGGACACAGTGTTGTTAAAGCAAAGAGTTATTTAGAGTGTTTGCGGTTTGACAAACCTTACTTTAAGGACCATCTGTGTTTGATGTTGCTAGGAAAGGCTCGCTGCTGACTTTCTGGTACTGGATCTGGATAGTTTTCAGATACAGAAATTTGTATCAGGAAGGGATACACTCAACCGTATCTTGATAGATCATGATACAGTTTCTAACTACATATGATACCATGTGATCGATTGGATTGACACACCACAACAGTAGCAAATGATGCAGGGAAGCATGTACTGGCTGCGGTGCAACCGCCGCGCGCTCGCGACTGCACTGACGCAGCACGCGCGCATCATGAGCCTCCGCGCTGTGCGCTCCCCAGCATCAAGACACAGTAGTCACGCGCATGCGCTGATGCTGCTGCACTCCGTAGCGCAGACGCGCGGCTTTGCGATGCACGCGTCGATCGCCAACCAGATGGACCTACTCGCGAACCGCTACGACGAGCTCTCGACCGAGCTCTCCAAGTAAGAACGACTGTCACTGCCGCTATTGCACCACGATGCTGCTGTATGTGTGCTGGTGCTCATATCGCCTTCTTCGTCTTCTCTTTGTATGCGCGTGTGTGTCATTGCAGCAATGACGGCAGCTTCTCGGCGGACAAGATCACCAAGCTGTCAATCGAGATGGCGGAGCTCGAGCCGAAGGTGATCGCGGTCAAGGAGCTGCGCGCCAAGCAGGCGGCCGTGGCGGAGCTTGAAGAGATGATCGCCGAGCAGACGGGCGAGACCGACCCGGATGCCATCGAGCTGCGCGTCATGGCCGAAGATGAGCGCCGCGAGCTCCTCCAGGACATCAACGACCTGGAGGCCACCGTCACGGTACGAATGGCCCTTTCTTTAGGGAGAGTGTGAGAGCCGATCGATCACACTGGTATCCTAATGGTGCCCTTGTGCCTTTGTGTGTGTATGGCTCTGTAGAGACTGATGCTTCCGCGCGACGCTGACGACGACAAGAGCTCGATCCTCGAGATCCGCGCCGGCACGGGCGGCGACGAAGCCTGTCTGTTCGCTGGCGACGTGCTTAAAATGTACCAGAAAGTGGCGCTCGCCAAGGGCTGGAAGTTCGAGATCCTGAGCATCACGGAGACCGACCTGGGCGGCTGCAAGGAGTGCGTGTGCTCGATCAACGGCCGCGGCGCGTACGGCCGCATGAAGTTCGAGAGCGGCGTGCACCGCGTGCAGCGTGTGCCGGTGAACGACGTGCGCGTGCACACGAGTGCGATCTCGGTGGTGGTGCTCCCCGAGGTCGAGGAGATCGAGATGAACATCGACCCGAAGGACCTGCGCATCGACGTGTACCGCGCGAGTGGCGCCGGCGGTCAGCACGTGAACACAACCGAGAGCGCGGTGCGCATCACGCACTTGCCCACGGGCATCGTCGCGGCCGTGCAGGACGAGCGCTCGCAGCATCAGAACAAGGCCAAGGCCATGAAGATCCTGTGCGCGCGCGTGTTTGATGGGATTCGGCGCCAGCGCGACTCAGAGCGCCACAGCCTGCGCAGCTCGCAGATCGGCTCGGGCGACCGCTCCGAGCGCATCCGCACGTACAACTTCCCCCAGAGCCGCATCTCGGACCACCGCGTGAACGTGACGGTGCACGGCATCGACCGCATGCTCAATGGTGAGCTCTTGGACGACATCGTGGATGCGCTCGTGGTCGAGGAGCAAAACACGCTGCTGCAACAATTAGAGTAACCGTAACCCAGCAAACTAAGCAAAGCAAGCACGAAAACAAACAAGCTGGAAAATGTATAGAGGAGCATGAACGACAAGATGAGCAGTTGCGTTTCTTGCCTTGCTTTGCTTTGCGTGTTTATTTGATAGATCACACATTTATTTGCTTGTTGTTGTTGTTGTTGTGTGCAAGGTTGACGTGCGGTCCGCAACCCCGAGCAAGTCCAATAGCCACAGCCATACACTACAATACGTTCTGAACCATTCTATAGGTCTGCGATGATCCGTGACGTTTGGCTTCCATATAAATAATCATATGCCCCCATGAGCATTGGTTTAACGAGTCCCCACATGCCCTCGTGCTCTTCACTTACTCGCTCTGGCTCGGGGGCTCTACGGCTCGATGGCGACGCGCACGTCGCGCAGGGCCGCGAAGGAGAAGCGCCGGTCCACTTTCCGCTTGCTGCCGCCGCCGACGCGCGACATACTATGGCGCATCTGCGGCTGGTCGTCGAACTGCTCGATGCGCGGCATGCTCTTGTAAGTGGTCAGGCGCGCGTACGGGTCGTCGCGCTTCTGGGCCGCGTACTGCGCGCCGACCTCGAAGAAGCTGGTCAGCAGACGCAGCAGCGAGCAGTGCTGCAGATAACAGCGCTCCAGCTGCACGCGGCTGCACAGGTTGAGGCGTAGTACGAGCTTGATAAAGAACGTCTCGAGCTCGTTCGCGCGCTCCTCGAGCTTGGTCTTGGTGTGCAGAAGGTGCTTCTTGGGGAACTTGTCACCCTCGAGGCCCGCGAGGAAGTGGCACCGCTCGGTGCACGTGCTCTCGTTCTCGGTGAGCAGCTCGCGCAGTTGCTGCCAGAAGTCGCGGATGGCGCTGTAACGCCGCAGCACGCGCCAGCGCACGCGGCCGCACGTCACTTGCAGCACGTAGAGCCATTTGCCGTCCGGCGCCACGCGCAGCTCCGCGATGCCCACGTGCAGCGTCGTGAGGTCCGCGACGTCGAGCATCGCCGCCTCCGGGTCGCACGCGAGCTTCTTGGCGCGCACGGCGTCCAGGTCGATCACCGGCTCCTCGGATTCGATCGGGCACGTCGGGTACATCTCTGCTGGTTGCTTTGCTTGCTTGGAGCTATTTTGCGTTGTGGCACGGGTTTTGGAGCGCCGACTTGTGGCGGGACAGGGAAATTTGAGCCTTTTTATCACGTTTGCGCCCTGTCGCTTTTTTTGTCACCAAATCACAAAATTCGGTTCTTAATTTTTCAACCAAAAAAAACGGAAAAAACTGAAATCATTGGAATCATCCACGGTGATTGGCTGAAAGAGTCAAACAAGCCAATCAGAATCATTTTTGAGGTGGTAAACCGAACCCACTTCTCTCTCTCTCTCATGTGATGTGGACCACGTAATCTGTCCATCCATGTTGAAGGTTGAGCTTTTTGCTCAATAGGGCTAGGCACCGAACCGTTTCACAACACCCTTTTTTGGCGTCCCATGCAAAACCACACACAATCAAACGCAAACGCGTGACAACGCGGGGTGGCGCATGATGTTGCTGTGTGCTTGTGTTGCGCTATTTGCCAATTGCACTTGTCACGCACGCACACGCTTGCGCTACTGCTTCGCATGCATGCATGCATGTACTGCCGTTGTCTCTCTATGCGGCGCTGGTATCATCGCGGCGTTGCTGCTGTGTCGCTTTTGGCGTTTTGGCATGGCAGTCAAGTTTGCCATTTGACGTCCCATGCGTCTATTCAAGTGCTTTCCCATGGGCTAAAATAACAACTTGGTTGTGTGTGTGTTGCTGTCTGCTGGTTTGAGTTGTTGGCTCTGCTTGAGCAAGCACAACTTGTCTGTTTGCAAGTTTGCTTGAGTGTTTGTGTTGATTTCCAAGCGGATCCGCAACAGGAGGCTATTGCCATCTGCCCAGTGTTGAAGTAGTTTCTGTGGAGAGTCTGCTGTTGTTTTGACTCGCATATTGGCTCCAAAAGAATGTTCCGTCATTCAGCAGACGACTCGCCTGCTGGTAACTTGTGTGGCAAGGTGGAAGTGGTCAGCACGTGGTGTCTGGTGTTCTGGTGATAGAGAGCGGCTGAGTACGAGGGAGAGAAGCGAAAAGATACACTGGGGATGAGCTCCTCCAAGATATTCTTTGTACAAACTGCAGGAAAACCAATTGAGATCATCCTCCTCACGCGTGTCGAGAAAACAGAAGATCGCAATGCTTTTGACTTGGTTTGAGGACGAAGCGCACTGAGATGATTGATATCCTCTGGCATGTTTCCTAGGCAATAGAAGAGTTCCAAAGTCGAGCCTCCTAGGCAGTGAGTGGAGTTCCAAAGTCGAGCCAACTATATATGATGTGCAATAGGAAGAATTAGATTACTGGTCGCATTGACGATTCGATTTGGCTGGATCTTCTTTTGGCGAATTTCCAATCGCTTTCGCGTCATTCCTACCAGAAAAAGGATCTATCTGGTGCTACTGACGTGCGCTCAATCCTTCTCATAAAACCCTTTTGGTGTTTTTCTGATATTTAAGTTGAAGTGCGTATGGATACATACATATCCGAGAACAACCCGTTTAACAAAAGGAAACAACAGTGTTGGGGCGGGTTGTGTGCGGGTTGCACCAGCCAGTCCGCATCCACAACAATCAAGAAATGACTGGACGACAAGAGTCCGACAAGAGTCCACTGGAAATGCTCAATCGACCAATCAATATCGCGACACGGGACTCGTCCTTTTCTATTCGGTCCTTGGTATCTTTCTTCTTCCTCGCGCTGCGATGATGCTTGTGTGGCTATTGGAATGGCGCGTGTCGATCTTTGCAGAGGATGGACTTGGCTTGTGATCCACCTGCGCGCAATGCTCATCCGAGCACTGTTCACTGACCTCCACGTCCGGAAATCCTTGTCTGTTCGTCACACAGTCAAGTCAGGTTCGCTACACGACGCAGACCGCACCGGTGAATTGCCCACGCAGTTTGCTTCACATGCTCCACATCGTTGTTTCTTCCACGTACATCTCGAACAACACAACATGTCGCCATGCTCACACACTTGGCCCCCAAAAGCCTGATGGTCACTCCATCACTCGATGGATGAAATGGTGCAGTGCGCGCTGCAGAAGCGCGAGGTCGGACACTTCTGGAGCGCTCTCTTTTTCGCTCTTCGTTCCTGCCGCCTGTCGAACTTCCTCGGCCATTCCATCGTCGCCTTTTGCGTTCCTGGGTCTGGGCGTTGCGGAGCCAGACGACTTTGAGCTCCTCGCGTCGTTCTGCTGTTGCTGCTGTTTCTCTGCCTCAAGGCGCTGCGTGAGCTCATTCAACTCCGCCTGGCGGAGGAGCTGATCCACGAGAAGTTGACGGCGTTCCTCTACAGCAAGAACCGCGACACGTTCCCAGTGTGGAAAGATCCGCCAGAGAGCTCATTCAGCCGCGAAGAAACGCTGCGGTACCTCAAGCGCCTGCTGCCAGTGTTGATGACGATGCCGCTCTTTCTGGGACTGACAATCGATCAACTTGTGGAGTTTGTGCGGGTGACCAGGTGGAGAACGTGCAGACAAGGTCACAAAATGCTGGTGCAAGGCGCGATCATGGACGAGCTAGTGATCGTGATGGACGGCAAGCTCGATTTTCAGCCGCAGGTTTCCAAGAAAGAGTCGAAACCCGATTCAAAGAGCTCAAGTGTCGAGTCTGAAGTTGTCATCGGTGATCAGAGCTCGAGCGTTCCTGCAACTGGTGTGTCTGAGCATGTCTCCACACAGAACAAAGTCGTGCCTACGTACTTTGGTGAGCTTGGGATGCTGAGCAAGACGGAGGAGTGGAAATCAACGCTGTTCGCCAAGTCGTCTGCGGTGAAAGTGCTGGTGTTATCTCGAGCTGCGTTCGACACTGTGCTGCAAACGCTGTTTGGTGGGTCCAGGAGTAGACAGTTGCTTCTCGTTGCTCAGTAGAGGCTGTCGTCCTCTCCAGCTGTGAGTGCTCGTGGGCACAACAGTAGTATGTCGGCGGTATCGCCGACTCGGCCGTACACTGCAGCAGGCGCGGCAGCGAGAGAGAAGAACGTTGCAGCGCTGAAGCAAATGCAAGAAAAATACCTACAGCAACGCCAAGGAGAACGAGACCAGACGACGCAGCTAGAGCAGCAACAAGAAGCTGGATCAGATGCCTCGAATACTGCGAGCCGTGACATTTCCAGCCCAGAGACGAGTGGCAAAGAAGAGAGTCAAGACGAAAAGAAGCAGGGTGTGAAGCTAGACTCTAAACAGTCGGCTCATAGACCCGAGCAGCACTACCCAGGCAGTACGATCCAGCATTACCCGTCTTTTGAAACGCCAGCGAGAGGAGATCCCAACACGAGCGGGATTGCGTACACGTTTCGCTTGAAGTGGGCACAGCCGATCGCGTTTCAAATGGAGTCGCTTGATGATTCGATCTTCAACGAGTGGGCTCCGTCTTTCCCAGATACGAGTGCGATGGTGGATTTCCTCTCGTCGTCGTCGCTGTCGTCCACGTGTCTGCTGTTCGAGAAGAAGAACGTGTTGCTGAAGGAAAACCTGAGATCTGTGTGCTTCCACCACCAATTCCTCAGTGGCGCGTACAAGTCGCCGTACAGTGACCACTCCAGGAATGCAGCTGGGATTAGCTCAATTGACACTGCCAGTGATAGGCCAGGTGACAAATCGTCGCACTCGACTGGCACGCATCATCTCTCGCACGGAGCTACATTTACTGGCGACTCGCATGGTGCGAATGCTGGAGCCCAGCAGCAGCCTGAGAACAGTGCGGATAATGGATCGATGACCCTTGCGCAATTCAGCGACGCGAGAAAGAAGTCGAGCAATGCTGGTAGCAGCAGAAGGCACCTGAATGGATCGTCAAGCATGCAAAATCTGCTGAATTCACCGCTGTCGAGCTCTGCGACCGTGTTGAACCTCGGGAACGTGCCGTTCTCGAGATCCAGTTTCGTTGCTGAGTCCAGTTTTTATGCAGGCCAAAGAGGAGGGAAATCGAAGCATTTGTCGACAAACAACGAAGCTGATGATGAGGACGATGAAGAGGAAGACGACAGCGAGTTCGATCTATCTGAGAGCGCAGCTTTCCAAGCGCAAGATGGCGTCCAGCGCAAGAAATCTACATCGCGGTCTGGTGGAACCCACTCTCAGAGCGACGACCCGAACGCTGACGATGATGGCAACGCAGAGAACAAAACCACCCGCGCGCGGAAGATGGCGCTCGACAGCCTGATGTGTTCGATGTCAGCAAACTTGCCGCGGAAGAGCAAGCTGATCGATCAGGATACCGCGAAGGAGATCATTGTGAAGAAGTATCTGCAGGCATCGAACGCACAGGGCAACAGCCACCTCCCGCCGAAATCCCCTCGTGCAGAGAGGAGGAATGGAGCGTCTACTCTGTTGAGTTTTTCTTCAGCAGCGGCGCAAACAACAACAAACGGGATCAATATGGGGATCCACAACAGCCATGCGCCGCTGCCACTGCGAGTGGATCTTCAGCGACGGATAGAGGTGGTGCTGGCGTCGCTCAAGATGAAGCCCAAGGCGAAGCTGGACCTGGTGCTCAAGTACACGCACGTCGACCACTACGACCGCTTCCAGATGGCGGTCGTGCTCTGGGAGCAGGCGCTGCACTACGTCACGAAGAGGGAGGCGGCGTTGGCGAGCCTATGGAAGTTTGAGCTGGTGGCGAGCGACCCGCGCCGCCATTTCCGGTCGCTGTCCACGCACCGCCTGAGCGAGCAGAAGGAGCGCGACGCGCTGTTCTACCAGCTGAACTTCGCGTCCGACGTGTGTCGCGAAGCGCTCGCCGAGCTGGAGAAGCAGTGCGGCGACAGGGTGTACTTCGAAGACCGGCTGTACGCGGACAAGATGAAGAAGGACTACACGGAGCTACTCTTCGACGTGGAGCAGGAGCGGCTGCGCATGATCTACAGCGGCGTCCGGCCGTCGGTGTCATTGTCATCAACAACAGACACGAAAAGCGAGCAAAGTGTTGGTGTAGTCGGATCAGAGAGCGGACCACGAACGCCAGCGAGACCGCTGCTTTCTTTTACTTCTGATAATGATCGACCCACACAGCCAGTTGCATCTGTCGGCGAAACGCCGTCTTCAAAGCGGTGGAAGCGCCTCAACAGTGTGGTGATCCCCACACCACCGCCGTCACATCCAGGATGGAACAGCAGCAACAACAACAACAATGAAGAAGGTGACCAAACTCTACAGTCACAATTGCCGAGTCTGAATGGATCTGCCACGTCTTCTGGCGTGCGCCATCGATTAGCGAACCCGCAAGAGTCCATTTACGTGTGCATCGCGGAGAAGCGAGAGCAGGAGGAGAAAGAGGCGGCGCTGGAGAAGCAGCGGCAGCTGGAGTTGCAGTCGAACCAGGACGAGAAAGAGCGCCGACGCAGGAGTTCGCATGGAGCGAACCACAGGATGACGATGCAAGTACGACTGCAGAGTCTGTTCCGACACGAGTCGGTGCGGGAGATCGCTCGCTGACATGTTGAAGCTGTGACTCATGATACCGTGACGCCGCCGCCACTCGAGCGCGAGCACGCGTTCCAGCGCGTGCATCTTGAAGAAGTGCGCAGATTTGATCGGCTCCATCTCAGTGTGCTGATCCCAAAGTGAGTTGTGGTGCATCTGCGCCTGACTGGAGTTCGCATCGGCATCTTCTCTCCTTGTACCTGCGAGCTCGCTACCAGCTTTATGCCCACCCTGAACAGCGAACATCCAGGTCTTGCGTCGCAGCGTCTGCGCTCGCACGTGCTGCTCGTCGTGCTTCTGGCGCCGCTTCTTCTTCTTCCGCTCGGCGTCTTTCATCTTGACCGTCTCCAGCAGCTTCTCGGTCGTTACCTGGCGCCGCAGCTCCAGTTTGTAGATAGACTCGAGCCGCACCAAGTTCGCCTGGCGATTGATCACACCCTGCGCTACGCTTCGCCGCACCATCGAGTGCACTTGCTGATAGAGTGTCTCGCCCATGACGAACACCACGCGATGCAACTGGCTGAACACGAGTCGGAGCTTGGCGGAGTTCTTCCCCATGCGCTTCTTGAGCACACACTCTCGGCGCGCCAGGCGCTCCGCCACACTCTCGCGTCGAGTCTGACTACCAGCAGCAGCAGCAATGCCGCTGTCTGCCTCATCGCCGCTGTCTACCTCATCGCCACTGTCTTCCTCGCTCTCACCCAGTGACACCGAGAGCTTCTGCCGCGCACTGTCTTCGCTCTCGTCTTCATAATCCACCAATAAAAACTCCCGCAGCTGGTCAGGATGCGCGCGCAGCTTCTGGAGCAAGTGCACGACGTGCAGCTGGAGCTGGTTGCGCCACGCCGAGAGCTCCGCGTCGCCTGATAACGAACTTCGTTCACACTCTTCGCTTTCTAATACCGCACTGTCCTTATTTCCACCACCACTGTTCGTGCTCGCTGCCGATGTCGCGAGTCTGTTGCTGCTGTTTGGGCGCTGACGCTGTTCCTGGACGCGATGAGGCCGCCGCCCCCACCGGCACGGGCGAGAGCGGGAAGTCGCACCGCTGCGCATCCTTCGCAGGGAACTGGGTCGCGCTCGGGCCGTCGCCAAACTCCACGATCTGCTCGCTGATGCAGCGGTGGCGCCGCGCTGCGCTCTCGAGCAGCTCGTGCACCTGTTCGACGTTCACAGCCGACGAAGGCGCCGTCGACGCGCCATTCTCCTCTCTAGAAGAAGGAGACGTGGCCGCCTCCATTTTAGAGCTACGCCAACGAGAACGCGCCCGCCACCGGAGGCAAGCGCGAAATCACACGAGGGGATGTCTTCTATACCTACAGCAGTCTATTGGTCTCACGAGCACATGCCTCGGGAGCGCTCCGTTCACACTAGCTCTCTCTCTCTCTCTCTCTCTCTCTCTCGCAGCTGGTCAGTTAGTCCGCTTGTCCCCACCCATGTTCGTTCGTCTGTGCGCTTGTTGCCAAACGTGTGCCTTTTGACTTGTGAACGCATAGTTGATAATTGCATGTATAGAATATGCATCAACAGATTACAATATGCAGCAACAGAAGAGAAAGTATGCAGCTACACAAAATTAAGAGTGATGTTCATTGCTCAGAGTGAATGACATACCAAAGTACGCTTCGTGATTGGATGAATTCTTTTCCTTTCAGAATATTACCTGCCACGTGGCACCTCTAGGCGTTCTGATTAGTGAATTTAATGTGATTCATTCATCCTCATAGTGAAATCAAGATGTGATTTAGATCGAATTTATTTTCTACCAATTAGACTGAGTCGAAATGTTTCGTAGTGCTGATTGGCAAAAATACACTTCACAATCACTCTTTGTTCATCATTCTGCACGTGCGCGTGTCTATACAAGACACGATTCTCCCATACAAGACACAAATTCAGTCAGGAGAAAGAAGGCGTCTGAGACCCTCCATTGTAACTGAAAGAGAGAAGAACGTTCGTGTCGAAGAAAACGAAGGGGGCAGCGCTCGAGGTCACCAACGCCACCAATGTCGACAGCGCCGCGAGGGACGATCTCTCCACATGTGTTCAACACACTCGTGCGGAGAGCAGCATTGCTTTTGCTAATGTACGTGTTCCAAGCTCAACATGGTGTCCTCTGCCCGCTTCTTTTCTTCACTGTTGCCGCGAGGTCGGTCTCGCAACGCCACTTGGCCCACTGACGCTGCGATTGCCAAGCTTCCGTGCTCGGACGCCTCGTCTTCGGTATCATACACTGCAGCATTGCGAAATCCAGGTCAAAATCTGCACCTCTCAAACCAATTGCACGCGCTGTTTCCATCGAGCGGGTTGGCTGGTGAGAGCAACATACCCCGTGGTCAATTGAAGACTGGCGATATATGTGACTTTGAAGAAGTCTTGTTCGGGTACCTCGACCAAATGGCAGATGATGTTCTGTGCCCATGTGGGCATGCTCAGGGACAACCACTCTCTCCCCATTCTTCACTCTTCGACGTAATCAGGACCAGTTTCTCATGCAACAATAATCCGCAAGTGGGATCACTTCCGCAATGATCACTCCCATGACAGGACATGGATGAAGGATGAAGTTGACAATGAGCTAATATTTCCCAACTGATGATGCACAGCTGTACACATCAATGACATGACATGCTCATTTCACGATCTCCGCAGAACGAATTGTGAACATTCCGAATGGACATGTTGAAAGGTATTCTATTTAGCAGTTAGGAACCCTGGAACTGTTTGAGTACTGTGAACATTCCAAATAGATATCGGATTCGTGACGTTGTGAACAACCAGCACTCACGCGCTGTGGTCCATCCACCACCATTCCAAGTCAGGTACAGAAACGATATCAGTTCTATTTCTATATGTATTTCTATATGACCATTCAAAACCTCGACGTTTTTGAATGGCCGAAATAAAACCTAAAAAGGTGGGAAAAAAGAAACCAGAGACCATCATTCCACTTCACTTGTTGTTCACTGATGTGAGCTTTCTGACTTGCATTTACTATACTTTGTCACGCTTTCTATCTTGAATCCTTGTTGTGTAGGTACTAGTTGGGAAGGGGGAGAATGCCGCGAGTGTTGCTGATGTCGTCACCTTTTTGATTTCAACTGATGGGCACAATCAAGAGAAGCAGAGTGATGGTCATTTAACAGCAAGCTGCTGGTACAAGATGGGTTTTGTGGATGTTGCTGTCGACCTTGTTGTGGGCGTGCTGTCCCTCCCTCTCTCTGGTGATTTGTTTGGATCCGATATTATACATTATGCTATTAACGATCGCCGCACGTGATTTGAAACAGCGAACCTGACTAAAATCACAGCGAGCGAACTATCAACCATTCGACCTCTCCTCTTACCCAATGGTGAAAAGGGAAACTGGTATCGACTGCAGTCCAACGTCAGCTGCGCCACTCAAGAATCGAAAGGACCAGCACTCTAGCTTCTAGAATACCCAGCCAATCAAATCTTGCCACCCATCCTCATGTGCGACAGTAGTGAAGCAAGCAATCACTCAAGGGAGCCGATAAAGATGTGGACCACTTTATATTACCCTTTTCCCGCCAATCAAATTGCCAAAATTCTTCTATTCACTTCACTGATTGGCTAAAATCCAGGAATAAACCCAGAGTGTGGGTCGCATTCACTCACCTTCCTCTGCTTCTCCCTCGTCCGTCCAGTTCTCAAAGAGTGGCGGCAACTGCAAAGCAACCCAAAGAAGACGCGAAGAAGCTCAAGGCGTTCTCTCTCTGTCCTCCACTTAATAGCTATCCCACAAGCCATTACCACACACAGCACCATGGGCGTGCCTGCGAAAGACACGCGCTTCCTGCGCAAGCTCTACCTGATCCTGACCACCGAGGATGAGACCATCGTCGGCTGGACCGCCGAGGGCCGCGCGTTCACGATCCACGATACGGCGCTCTTCCAGCGCATGATCAAGACCAAGCACCACCTCAGCAGCCTCTGCACGTTCCGCCAGAACCTGCACGCGCACGGCTTCATGGAGATCGAGCACCCGCCCGCGCTGCCGTCTTCTTCCTCACTACTGGCAAATGAAGCGCGCGACGAGAAGACGACAGAGATCGAGGATTCCAAGGCGGATGTGAAGACTGCGGACACGTACTCCATACCCGAGACGTACTTCCACCCTTTTTTCGAGAGAGGACACCCCGAGCACCTCGAGAAGATCTCGTTCGACCCGAGCGTCAAATTTCGCTGTCAGGAATGCAAGCGCCAGCCGAACGAAACGGGAGCAAAGTGCACGTTCCGACGAAATACGTCCAAGGCTATCAAACCAGAGGCAGCGTACGCAATACTGGCAGGCACTACTGGAGCATCCGATCCGGCTTCTGGAGGTGTGACGAACAACAGATTATCACTTGACAGCACTGTCGGTCGATCGCCGTTGATGGTGCAAGTTGGTGGGCGTCGCCGTCATCAGATTGAGTCAAGTGACGCGGACGATACGAAGCCCAGTCGAAAACTGAAGCACCCACCAAGCATGCAGCTCAACTTGGCTTCCTCGGGAGGGGCTTTTCTGAGACCTGCAGCGTCAAGTTTGTCAAGCGAGCAGCACAGCAATGGTCAGCGAGCAGCAAGTGCGTCAGGATATGTCGATTCCCGAGTCACTCCAGGCAACTCTAGAGCCGACTCCAAACCAGCACCTGGGTCGCTGATGGTTCGACTGTCTCTCGGACGCAAAGATGGGAAGGATGGAGGTGCTCGTCCAACTGCTCTGGGGACGGCAAGCCCCGATTCAGCGATGTCTGGCAGCAAGGGGATCAAGCTGTCGGTGACATTGACTTCAAAGGCAGCTACCAGTGCAAACGGGAGCTCTTCGACACAATCGAGCCTCTCGAAGTCCACAGTGTCGCAGAAAGTCATGACGCCAACGACAGCCTCGAACCCAAAAGCGATGATGTCTCTGAAGCGAATAAGTCCATCTCTGAGCGAGCAGGACGACGCTTCGGATGAAGGCGGTTATGAACCTGCTACTGACGACGAGGGCGATGCGCCAACCTCCGAATCGAATCAAGTCAAGAGAGCCGCTTTTCCGAAATCAACCAGCTATTCGCATTCCAAGATGGTGTATCCAGCAGCACCAAACCGACCGCTTGTTTTTCCCAGCAACTCCACCACTGAGCTGGGACGAGCGGATCACGTCGCAGCTACTTCGAACCAGCACCTATCAAGAGTGCGAGACGATTCTGAGCGAGGCCGAGCCCGAGATGCACAGTCTATGTTGGTGGACAGCGATTCTGTCTCGTACGAGCAAGCTGCAAACTGGAGTCGCCACACCATCAGTGCATCTCAATCAGAGATTCGTCGAGGCGAAGCCCAGCGTTCCGCGAATGCCGAGTCGCAACGAGGGAATGCAGGTGTGCGTCGATTTGACGGTTCTTCAGACTTTGGACTCACGGATGCATCTTCGTCCGTGTCGCGCGACTACCACGAAAACCGTCCATCTCAACCGCGCTTAGAGCATTCTTCTCAGTTCTCCAATCGCAGCTTTGAACCGACCAGACATCAGATTATGGAAAGAGAACGATGTGAGCAGCCTGGAGGCAAACGCGAAACCACAAAGCCAGCTGGACCACCAGTGGTCGTTATTCCTACGAGATACTCGACAGGTTCAAGTCCCGCGCCATCTCAGCTTTCTTCTTCGTCAATAACTGCAAAGCCGCTCGTGGCATTTGCGTTGATGCCGACCTTGAAACCCCCAATGAAGGTCACGCTGAGTATCAGAGGCGAAGAGAAGCAGACTGGTAAAAGCAGTATCAGTTTAAGGAGTGCTTCGCAATCCGAGTGGGATGCACAGCAACAGCAGCAGACATGGACGAGGGCTACACTTGCGGCGCCTACGATCAGAAGATCAACACATGGTGATGACGTTGCGCCAATGAGTCGCTCGATGGGGAACACGCTATCCTGGGGAGCGAATGTGAGCTCTGGATCGGCTTCAGGCGTTGACAGCAGAGATGTTCGAGCCAGGGGGCTCACCTCAGGGACGCCACACTTAGCGCAGGTGAACCAACCACAAGAGAATCAGTCTTTCGCTAAATCTCAGAATCCAAGCCAGTACCCGGCTAAGAAATCAACTGACAAATCTGCAGAGGAAAAAATCGCGGATCCTGAAACGACATCGAAAAAGCACAAGCGCTCCGTCAAGCGAGCAGCAGCCAGCTCTCCTTCATCGTCCGGCGCGACGGCCAAGAAACCACGAGCGCAAGGTGCCAGAGGCAATTCGTCGCGAGCAAAGTCGATAACGAAAGTAGGAAGAGTCGATGGCAGCACCGACCACGCACTCTCGTTACTTGAGCTCGCGAGCTCCGAGCAGAGCTAGTTGGAGGACGACCCTTTTTCGCAGCCAAACCAGTCAGCGACCTGAGAACGACTCTACTGTGAACTGTTTTTTGGACGTCCAATCTGGATACATAGAGGGTGGATAGACACTGGTGCGATCCTCACTGCTCGGTACAGCGAAAGCGAGAGATCAAATCAGAACTCACACAAAAAGGCGCTCACGTCGCCAGTGCGCTGTTTTGGTGTGGTGGAGCCGAGTTTCTCAAACCGAGATGGATACACTCCCCTGGCGACTGTACCACCCACCACAGAGGGGTTGCGCTGAGTTGAAGCGAGAAAGACGACATTGCTCGAGAAATCGCAGTGTTGCCATGTCTAAGTGTTGTGGTGGGGTGGCTTGAACAAAGACGGATTAGTGACAGCAGAAACACACTTAGGGGTGTACATTAGACCGTTGGGGGTCATTGCAGAAGTTCGATTCCCAGCCACATCATAATTATTTAGGATGCATGGATAGAAAATTCACGTTGTACTTTGGCTCGTTCGGTTGCTTTTGTTCTGCGACGTGTTTGTCTGCTGGGGATGTTGTTGCATTCGAGGTAACACTGATCAGCGCCTCAGATCACCAGCGCACCCGCGTGTGCAGACTTGCCAAGTCACCGCCACACTTGTGGGTGCAACAAGTAAATATGTGTGTGGCTACTAGCTATTGATTTTACCAGACTCGACAGAACACTACATGTTGATCACAGCGGCAATTGCCATCAAGAAATGGCAAAAGCCGAATGAGGTCGCGGGTGGACTCGAGTGTCCACGGGTAGAACGTGTCATCAACCACGATTTCGAGGCATGCGATTTTCTCGTTGGCGGCACTGTGCACAGAATATGCCATTTTCACTACAAAAATAACCCATCATGCATTTGTGAGGTATGCGTGCTATCGAAAATAAAGTAAAGTCGCGCAGCTATTTTTTTATGAGCACAAAATAAGTGGCCGTAGCGAGAATAGCTGCCGGGATGCTGAAATAATTGTAGTAACAACTTTAATAAGTAAGCTTCTGGAAGAGATGAGAATATATTGTGCCTTTCATTCAATTTGCGCCTTGTTTTCCGCGATAATCTGACATCACACCTCATATTAAAATAGATCTGAGCGGCTGAAATTGGGTCTAAAAAAAGGTTGGTTTTAGGTAAAACCAGCAGATAAAACAAGCAGCTGAGAATAAATCAAGGAGTGAAACAAACAGCAGTGACTGGTCTTCGGAAGCAAGCAGAGGCTCGCAGACTCACAACAGCACTCAAACCACCACACCAACGCGTGATAGCCAACCACTCCTCAATTATCGACTGGCCCAGCCACGCGTCCGTGCTCGTGTGAGTCTTGCTCACCTTTCCTGATACAGTTAATAGAGAGCATGAGTGCCGTGCGCACCCGCGCCGCGTGACCTCAATACTGACTCGTTTGCTGTTTTGTTTGCTGCTTTAGTCTTTGCTCGAGCCCAGCAAGCTGCTGTGATGATGTCTCAGGACAGTGAAGACTATCAAGCAGCGATGCCGGCCATCATTAGTGCAGCTCTTGTTGTAAAGATTGGCGAGCCGTACTCGAATAGCAGGACTACTCACGGCAGTACAATTCCTATGCAACTGACTTTTGCCGATGGGTTTGGTGTGTTCCGTGAGCACGTCAAGAAGAAGCTCGAGAGCATGAAGGAAGTGATGTGGAGCGACACCAACTCCATCATGATTAAACCAACGCAGACCGCGTCTCAGGCCAAATACGAAGAGCTCGCAGAGTCAGATGCAGGGCTCACATTGCAACTGCAACAGATTTGGTCGAGAGCAGCTCGTAGAAAGTCAGGGTACGATCTAACGCGCAATGTATTTACTTTTCTATCAGTGCTGGTGGTTAACTATCCAATATTTACTGGTGACTGCAATTGTAGACAAGGAGCATTTCAACTCGAGCTTTTCGTTTATGTGCAAAAATTTGGCTCGTCTTCAATCATTAGAAGAGCGACAGAGCCCCGTATTGCAAGTACTGCCGCTCGGACCGACGAGCGCCTGTCACAACTCCCTATTGCGCCCACCATCGGTCCAGCTTCTCGATCCTACTGGGCAATTCAACATACGCGTCAGCCAGACAACGCGGCGCTTGAGATCCCAGCCAACACCACGTTCAATCAGCTGAACATGATCGACGAGCGCCAGTGTTCTATTGACGCTGCTACTGCAGCTTCAACAATCGAGGCCGAGTATGTGACCGTGCGGTGCCAGGTCAATGGTGGGACGGTCCCGCTTCGGTTGCACCTTGGAGATCTTCGCCAGCAGCTTGGCCTCCCACTCTACGCCTTGGCACCGCCGTTTCGACAGTCGTTAGAAACAGCACCACCAGCGGTGAATATGGAGGATGTGGACCATGCAGATTCGGACACAGATCATTTGTGTTTATAAACTCGAATACATTAGCTTAAAAAGGTCTGTCTACTCAAATGATCGAGCTCATAACCACAGTGGCGGTACAGACTTTGACATACGTAGGGATTGCCTTTTGTGCACTCAATTAACGCCACACTAAGAGTTCGCTCAGGGTCGTGGCGAAATGCCATGGGGGCATTTTTCACTATCCAACGCTTCAGCAGCGAGAACCCAACTTCGATGGGGTTGAGTTGTGGCGAATACGGCGGCAAGAAGAACAACAGCGCACCAGTGGAATGCACCAGTTCCTCCAACTCCTTGTACATGTGAATTTTGGCATTGTCCAGAACCAAGATAGATCTAAATATAGAACAGAAACAAAGTTAGAACACATATACACACAGACTCCGCCTTACACAGCGTATTTTCGCACCGAGGAAGCGGCCATGGGTTTAAAAATGGAGCAATCTTGGTCTTCACAATGTCGTGGAACTTGGCTCGGTCAAATGTTCCGTGAGTAGACGCCCACGCAAAAAAGCCGCTCACATCAAAAGCCACAAGAACAGACACTCGTTCTCCACGGGAAAATGGCAGAGATACGATGGCAGGGGTATTGCGCCTCGACCACGCATACTTGCGCAACGCATCTCTGCCATCTTTTGACGTTTCGCCCATGAACACAAGCTGATCTGGTCCACTGTAAAACATGCATAGCTTTTGGTAGAACACTAATATCTCTGCTG